>CM060978.1:148768158-148923158 GCA_030765065.1 Deroplatys truncata | reverse complement strand
TCTGAACAAATATTTGGCTTGTACGCTTTCCTTTGTTGTAAGCACACAAGAACGCACAGGAAGATTACATTGTTCAAAATTGTTTAAAATACAGATCGATAAATGCTAATCTTCATGTTAAATATACTTTGCACCAACTGATGGTAAATAAAAGAACAGCTACTTAACATTTACTGTTTACTGCATACTATTTAAAATATTAAAAAGTTCAGACGAGTAACGGCGGAGATATTAATACTACGTATAAAAATGATTGACAAACTGTATCCTCTAATTATCTCTAAGGTATTACAATGATATTCCAGCGATAGAAAATTCAATAAATTTTAAATAGACTTTACAGATTATTTATATAAAATTCAAAATTGACATTTTTATTATTATGCCAAAGTTAGTCTACTCAAAGTCGTTAGTAAAGTAAACAATGCCATTCTTCCTATCAAATATATATATATATATATATATATATATATATATATATATATATATACTGGGGAATGTAAAACTTACTTTTTACATCCTAAACCGACTATGTAGTTTCTGTATACATGCATGGTATATATTATTGAATGTGAAATATTAACAGAAACAATGTACATTGTGTGTGTGTGTTCTTAAAGGGTGTTGTTATTCTTGGACTACATAGGAGTTCCCAGATTCAGCAGAAGTAATAATACCCTAGCTGGTTTAAGTATGAAATTTAAAACTTAGTTTACTTTTTCACATCTGAGTTATACCGTTCTCTGTGCCTCACACACACACACACACACACACACACACACACACACACACACACACAGAGTCTCTCTCTTTAAAATCGATCTTTTGGGTCAAATGCGATATTTCTCTACAATAATACCGGTAGAGAAGATAGAAAATCTGATGTGTTATATTCACATGACTTTCTCCACATACTATCGTTTATATATATCTTCTACAGACTCATCTTAGGAAAGCTTATTTTTCTAACTACTTTAAGTTAATCGAGATAAGGCTTTGCAGAAACAGTTTCATTACACATTTCGTAGAATCTACAAGGTGGACCGAGGAAACGATTGGTTAGTCAGATGTTTAAACAACGGCTCGCTGCTTGCTGGTCTAGAAACTCCATAGGTATTCTATTCATAACATCGCGCGAAACAACTGAAACGCGGCAGTAGTTTTAAAAAATGACAAAGCTATTGAAAATGAACACTAATAATAACGCATAGGCTGATGTTACAGAAAAGGTTATTTGAAATGCATGTGTTTTAAAGAGATCTAAACGTTTTGTGTATTAAGTGTTTGTGCATCTCTTATGGTTTACCAGATAAACAAAATTATACAAAACTCGTTCCAAATGAAAAGGGTTTCACGGGCTATTCCCAGAACATTCAAGATATACATTTTATTTGTAATGTGAATGTCTTTAAAATATTATATTCTAATCAAAACCGTTAAGAGCCAATTTTGGGAAAACACAAAATTTCGAGAAACCTTCCATAAAGAGTAGTTTTGGGTGGGGGATTTTATTGAAAACCTTTGTGTCATATCTTGGGATGATACTGAACCTAAACTCCAAGTTTGGTATTTATTGGACATTTCATTTTTGAGCTACGCTGTTCACACACACACACACACACACACACACGCACACACACATACATACATAGAACGTTTCTAAAAGTGCTTTTTGGATTCAGTGGGCCTCAAAACATGTATTTCCCGTAAAATCTTGGTATAGAGTTTTTGGATGGAATGCAATACCTTCTCTACCCACCATGTAGGTAGTAGAGAATGTAAAAGTGAGATAAATAGCTGAGTAGTAACTATACGAGAATTGCACTGTAATACAGCACTCTACAAGTAGAGATCAAAGTAGGAAGAATCTATAGCTCCTTTGACATAGAAATAACACATTTGCTGATGTGAGAATACTTATAGAGAACCCCCTCCCACTCCTTATTTCCCAACCGAGACATTGCATGGGAATCCTTCCTAAGCTAAATCCACCCCTTCCTCAGCCCTCCCCAATTTTTTTTCCGTCCCCTATACCACTCAAGAAACATCTCCTTTTTTCCTACGGTGCTTCTTCTTCTTCTTTCTTTTTTCCTTCACCCCTCACTTTAGCTTGCGCCTTTCAACATTTCCAGATGGATGGATGAGTTCCGGTTGTGGCGAGGCGGCGACGTCGGCGTCGCTCTGAGATTTGTTTTTAAATCATCGTCTCCAAGCACCAACCCCTACATATGTTGCATGTAGTCCGTTTTATTCGCCGCATTCTTCTACTCTACTCAAGGAATTATCAGCACTTTCTTTATCTTGGATATCTCACCTAATCTGAAGGACGACATTAAAATGTTACTATGTTTAGGGAGAAACCATTTAAGGGGTGTCTGTGCATAAAATCTTGATAAATCATGGAATTTTTTTTCTGTTTCCCAGTACTTAAATATGAGTACGATAATAATTGGCTGCCTACTCGACGTTACAGGGTAACTTTCTAAACTCGAATGGCGCGTTAATTTAAACTCTTCCGTCCTATTTAAAATTATTGAACAGTGATCTAGAAGATTGTGGTGAATCCCCCCCTTTACCCCTTTTAATTGTAATGTCGTACAACAACGGATGACTCTGATATCGGTGGAACATCTGACTTTCTTAACTTCCGACAGTCTTCCAAGTTCTGGAAATGCTGCATGGCCTATACGTACACTTTGGTGGTGGAACTATCAGTCAAGTAATTTAAATCTTATATTTAATATAAAGTTTTAAAAGTTTGTGCCTTCTCTTTGTTCCCATTGTTATTTAAAATAAAAATCTGTTGCGATACATTCACATGACTTTCTCTACCCTCTATCGTTTATTTACAAACTATTCTTACTAAACTTATTTTTATATCTATTTTATTTTAGTCGAAATAAACTTTTGCAGAAATAGCTACATTACACATTTCATTATAGATACAACGGGAACAGCGATAGTCAAATGTTTAAGAACTGGACGCTTACGCAGGCCTTAAAATTCCCTGGCCTTAAAATTCCATACTATTTCCATGCAATCGTGAGAAACAGCTGAATGTTGACAGGACTTTAAAAGAATGGCTAAGTACTGAAAGTTCTAATCATTAATAACGGATATCTCGGAAATGGCTGATGCCACAAAAAAGTTATTTGAAATAAATTGTGTGTTTTAAAGAGATCTACATTTCTTGTGAAGTATATTTTCGTCCATCGCTTAACGTTTACAAGTTATACAAGATTATAGAAAATTACTTCCGTATGAAGAGGACTTCACAGGCTATTCCCAGAAAATTCAAGATATACATTTTATTTGTCATCTGCATATCTTTAATATGTGGTATTTTAAATGAAATCATAAAGCCATTTTTAGAAAATAAAAAAAGTTCGAAAAATGTTCCATACATAGCGTGGTTTGAGGTTGGGGGATCTTCTTGAAAACCTATGTATCGCATCTTTGGAAGATACTGAACTTAAATATGAAGTTTAGCGTTGATCCGACTTTTTGTTTTGGAGCTATTCTGTTCACAGACACACACACACATTTTTCTAAAAATACTTTTCTGTCTTCAGGGGCCTCAAAACATCTCGGTATAATATTTTTGGAAGGAATGCAAATACCTTCCCTACCTACTAGGTAGGTGATAGAGACATTAAAAATCTAATAATTTTCACATAATACGGAAACCCTGACGTATACAACGAAACAGAGGTTAAGCTCAATATTATCCACTACCCAGCCACCAATTTTTCCGCTTTAGAAATGAAGCACAGTCTACGACAATCGAGAAAAACATTATTCTAAGTTGTTAATTATAGAATATCGGCCAACTGATGTTTAATGCTAGCTAGACTTAATTTTTTTTATTTATACAATTATTAACATACCCTGCTTACGATCTTAATTACAACATACAAAGAAAATAGAACAAAATATTCCTACTGAGGGTTATTAAAATATTTTGTCATTTTGTATTCGTATCCTATCTTATATTTTGCAGCGTTTTAGTTGCTAAAGCGTGACCATTTACGTATATTTCTTGGAATAAAATATACGCGGCATTTTTTTTAATTCTGTGGAGGAACTACAATATTTTCTACGTATGGCATTCTCACATAAAAATCAGTCTTCTTTGCAAACATGCTATAACTCCAATGTGTTGGTATTCAAGAGCGAGTGCTTTGTAAATCCTTTTTAATCTTTCAGTAATTTATTAAATGAAATTTGAAGGTATTTAACAGGCCATGCACGTGAGAAATAATAGGGTTTCTTAATTGTGAAAGAATTATCAAAATTGATTGAGTGGTTTCTGAGATTATCCTAAACACACACACACACACACAATTTTTGTTTTGTTTTTAGAGTATTAATATGGATTTATACATTTTCATCTCTTTAAGTCCTCTTTATGTTAATTATTTGAGTTCTAATGCTCTACAGCCTAATGTCTATACAGTGATTTCTGAAGACGAACAGAAGTATACTATATTGAAGGTATTATAGGGAGGTTCAAACTATTTTGCACTATCATGATAGCCTGTGTTCGGCATTAATTAGTAAACAAAGTATATTGATAGGAAAACGTAGTAACTATTGCCAAATAAATGTATTTTTCTGCTTATTAAATATTTTGATGTTACATTTCTCCGAAACTATAATGCTATTATGCTGAAAATATATATATATATATATATATATATATATATATATATACATACATACATACATGTTTGTGTTTCATATAACTTTATAAGTATTATTTACTAATCTTTCAAAAGTGGCATCATTATATATGAGTTTCACACCGTGTTTTATGTAATCACAGTATGATAAACAGAGTCAAGGATGTACAATCAAATTACCAGTGAAAATCATCGAAAGGAGCTAAAAATCCTGAATATCCTGTTACCTATTTCAAGTACTACAAGCACTTCATAATAAATAAATAATTTTTAGTGCATTATATGGCAATATTACGCCATTAAGACCGTGTCAGGCGAGGTAACAAGGTCAGCAATGAATGAAGTAAACACTAACAACATGCCAGCCACCGCACTTGCTCGAAACAAAAGAAGAATAGGTGTTTATATGATTTCTCCCGAGCATGTTACATAGTTCTAGTGATGAGTGGTGACCGTAATTGACTTGAGAGACACTTAAAACGTCTATGAGTAAATTGCACATAAATTTAAGATTTATTTAAATCTATTTTCAAATAATATATAGTTCCACAGAAGCGAAAAGTACATTCTGTTGTTTTACAGACATACGTATTTGATAGGGTCCAAGGACGAAATAAACGAGAGTAAAATGTATGTAGTTAAAAAAAAAGGGAAAAAAAACTTCAAAGAGAATATTACCAAAGTAGGCGAAGGTAGATATCTCTGAAAATAGCACAGCTGAGCTTAAGAAGTCCACTACTAAGCAAGAAATAAAGCATTCTCAAAAGTGCATATATTTACAATGCATATACCTACCTACTTTTATTGACTACCGTGGTAATATAGGTCATGCACTGGGAAGAGGGAGGGAGAGAGGGAAAGAGATAAAATTAAGCAAGAAATGAGAATTGGAGGTAGGATTTATTTTCAATCTTAAGAAAAATTCTCTTCATTCTATAGTCTATTAAAGCCAAACATGTTGCCTAATATCAAAATGGCTGGGGTGTAGATGACCGTGGCTCATTTCCGTGATTCTGTATCAAATCTTATCGCACAAGTTTCCATATAATCGAATTTTCGTGATGTGCTGTATCTATACATCTGACAACGTAGAGATGGCACTTGAATTCGAGTCTAATTAGTGATCGAGTTCCTTAGGGAGTTATTTCTAGAAATGATAAAAAAGTAAATCCCGTAATATTTCGAAAATGTACAAAATCTTAGTGATAGAGTTGATAAGCGCTAAGCTCCTCGAGTTAAATACATGGTGTCCTCATTTCACAATAATACTGTATGAGCATATGAGAATACCCTTGTCTAAAGACAAGTATTTTCAAGAATTATTTATAAACTTACGTTAATGTTTAATCGTGTTTATTAGTAATAAAACTGGAATAACTATTTATCTCGCACCGTACGTTTAGCGTAGATTTTATTCAATTATTTTGACGAAATATTGGGTAGATAAAACTACTTATCCTTCATACAACCTACCCTTTACAATTTTCTGGGCAATAGTTGAGAGGCGTACCAGCTACATTCACAACACTGATAAAGTGTTTACTTCAGTCTTAGCTGACCTCAATACCTTATCTATTACTGCAACTGGTGAGGCAGATGCATCAGTAATAGCAAATATTGCATTGGAAATCATTTATTTATGGCGGAAAACTTGAGTATAGACGAAAGTTTATTAAGAATTGCTTGCCTCTTTCAATATAATTTATTCGTTGTTTAATGTTGTACACTGGGTATGCTTTCCTTTCCTTTTTTTCAGAATTTAATTGTGTTGTTTTGTTAATATTCTAAGCTGAAGTATTCAAAGCACCTATAATTTCCGCATAGAACTTCAATTTATATTACGAGGGTAAGGAGAAAAGAGGTATACTGCTATTTGAGGACATCGAAAATCTGGTATGATCCTAGTCTTGCCTAAGGGTAAGTGTCACAGAACTAAAGTTAACATAAATGGGATTCATTATCTTCTGTCATTCATTAAAAAGATGTGTTACATTCAAATGGCTTTTCTATTTGTTTATTGTTGTACCCATTTAACAAGCTATTCTTCCAAAAGGTTATTTTTCTGCGTACTTCGTATTAATCCAGACAAACATTTGCAGACATTACACATTTCGTATAGGTATAATTTTGTATAGCAAGATACAAAAGGCTGAGGCGATAGGAAAGTGTTTAAATAGCAGGTTGCTATATGCGGGCTTTGAAATGCCATGCTTTTTGCACGACATCGCGAGAAACAAAGGAATTGCCGCTTAGCACTTCAAAAAGTATATGATAAAGTATCGAAAAATTTAAACAAATAATAATGAGTATCTTCTATATCATGGCTAAGAGCTATACCATGTTCTCAGCAGTACCTCTAGTTCTCGAGTTCGCGGAGGGCGATGGACTTTTCGGGCGTAAAAATCCTTAGCATGGCTTCCTTTGGAAGCGAAGTAAAGCCGGTGGTTCTGAGTCACACGTAGATTTACGGCATGTTAAAGAGCCCTTTAAACAAAATTGCCGGTCTTTCACGCCCAATTAAAAATGAGACGCTAAGAACCATACCAGTTAAAGAGTGGTCATAAATAAAATTAAAACAGGGGGAAAAAATAAGATGTATAACACTCTGGTTTGAATGCAGGGAAACTGATATTTCGATAACAGAAAGTGTGTGGTTAACTAAGAGTAAGAAAACTGACATAAATCAAATATTAAACAAAAAGTGTAAGAACATATGGCAATATTTAGAAAAAGCCAAAACCACATGTAAATGGAGTGGTAAAAGAGGAAGGGAACAACAATTTATGAGTATATCTTGACAAATAGAAACACCGGTTAACTCGTAACTATATTTATTACGCGTAATGCTTCACAAGCCTCGCTTTGCAGCTCTGACTTACAAATTACTTGTTAACTGTCACATTTATTTTCTGCCGTCTTTTATAGTCCCCTGTTGTTGGGGGAACAATGCAATGTTCCAGAATTTACCGGAATGCAGATGGCGAACGTTCTGGAAGAGTAGCCAGTCAAAAGCTCTTCCAATGCTTGGCAGACGTATCGTATGGGTTTGGTGTTTCGAATCTCCTATGGTTCGCAGAGAACTTCGCAAAGTCATCACCGGTGCCTTGGACGTGAGTTTGGCCACAATTTAAATACGAGGCGTGTTTTTAAAATAAATACCATTTTAATATTTTGCCACTGCAGCGCTGCAGTCACGATTTTGAGCATGCGCGATCACTACCTCAATTCATTAGGAAGCCAGACGCAGGTGTAAGCGCGATCGTCACTGTGTTTTCCTGTTGTTAAAGCATTTAGAAATGTTCAAAACCATCAAACGACCCGCCGACTGTAAAGTCAGATGAATGATTTTTTTGAATGCGATAAATGTTACGCCAGAAAATATTCAGCGCCATTTGTGTGGTCAGGTTTATGGGAAAACAATAATGATTGACAATGCCCGGCCACACACAGCCAAAACAAACTCAAGATCTAAACGCATTCTTTGGTTGGAAACAATTCGACCACCCTCCCTACAGTCTGTATTTGGCACCAAGCAATTTTCATCTGTTTCTTCATCTGAAGAAATTCCTTGATGGAAAACATTTCAACTATGATGATGCTATGAAACAAGAAGTACAGAATTGGCTTTCATCACAGGTGGCACCATTCTTTGACGAAGGAATACAAAATTGACTTCCGTTACGACAAGTGCCTGAATAACGGCAGTGACCATGTGGAGCAGTAGTGTAAGGTAATGAATGATAATAAAGTATTTGGAAAATAATGTTCTGTTAGTTTTTAAAAATTATCGGCTCTTACTTTAAAAATATGCCTCGTAAGAGCTAAAATAGATGTATAATACAGTTTGTAACATAAGATGAGCTGTTCACCTCAACAGTAGTCAGGATCAATTTCAGTGGACAGCCCAATACATGTAATGTCTTAGTACTTCAATAAATTGCTATTAAAATTATTATTTTAAACATATCCGAAATTTTTAAAACTTAATTGTTACAATGTGTGTATTAAGAAGATCTACATTATTTACACGGTAAGTTTTTGTCTACTATTATGGTTTTCCAGTAATAGAATAGTTACTTACCTAACTGTATAGGAAAGCTAGTTTTTTCAGAACGAGTAATATGTTTACAGCCGAACTAATTCTGAGGCCGGAATATCGAAATAAGTCCTAAAAACATTTTCCTGCAGTTACGTACAATATTTATTTTATGCTATGTCGAAGTATTTTGTATATTGGTTAAATACTATACTGGTGTTACGTTGCATAAGGATGCAGTCATGTTTCACATGCTCATTGCAGGACAAATGTATTCATATGTCGGTGTTGTAGTGCGGAAGGAACTGAATGGAAAAGTTCGATTTGACGTACTGGTTTGGACACAAAAAAACATGAAATTCCAGATAGTATGAACCAAAATACACAAAATGCATTTAGAATAAAGAGAACTACACACGAAATTCACAGAAAATACCAAGTAAATATATTTCAGATTAATATATTGAAGAATTTCAAACACATGGTAGTTTAATAAAAATCTTTAGTCGCTTTTAAAAAAGATCGAAGGCGTTTGAGGTGGGGGAGATTTTCTTGAAATCTTCGTGTCGCATCTTGGAAGATGCTGAATTTAAATACCAAATTAAGTTCCAGTTTTTCGTTATGCTGTTAACACACTCACACAGACTGAAGCACAAGGGGTTCTTTTCTAAAACTGCTAGTTTTTTGATTGAGGGAATCTAAAAACATAATTACGATGGGTATATATGTATTTCAAACTATCGATATCTAAATTTTGCGTGGAGCACAGTACTTGCTCTACCTATTTAGGTAGGTAGCAGAGAAACTTAAAAGCATTTACTTAACCCACTGTTTAAAAGAATCTCCATATCGAAATTTGATGTTGGTTGTCTTAAAATCGCAGAGCTTCAGAAGTTGCACTCCACTTGTTTGTGGACCAAGAAGATGTCTCTTATGCACCATGATTTGTGTTTGTGCTTGTGAGACACTGGAGAAAGTTGGCGAGGCACACAAGAAAGTTGTCCTATATGTTGAGTGTCAAGATTTCTCTGGGAAAACATTTCTCCTCCCTTCGCATTAGTGGTGTACTCCTTCCTTGTGCCCCGCGTGATTGAATGTGTGGAGAGGAGGGGGCAGCATCTGTGTTCTTTTGTTGTCCTCGCTCTTCTTAAAAGACAAGAATTGTTTGCCTGCCAGTCTTGGCTGCAGATCCGTTTGTCCTCCTACATAATGAAGCCTAAAGTCGAGTTGGCACGAATGACTTGAGATTAATACAGCAAACCCCAGTTGTATGCCCTCTATTGCAACATGGTTTGTAGAGAACTCCACAAATTCTAACTTGGCATTCCAAGACTAATTGCTTAGGGATTTCAAATAGATGACAAATCCATCGCTTCTTAGACCAAACTGTGTCGCGTAGTAGTTATTAATTAGCAAAATGAAGCAGAAGTCAAAGGCAACTGATGCAGGTTGTCTTAATACCGCCGTCAGTTCTTCATATATCGACATTACTCAACTACTATATTATATATATATATATATATTAAAGGGTAATGGAATTAAATCAATTACAAAAGATCGTTTTATAATACCATTTAATACACAGGCTAAAACCAGACCAGCAGTAACAGTCTTTTACTTCGGAAAATACAGCATTAAAATTTTTGAGACAAAAATATTTATAACTAAAGCACACGCGGATCTTCACTTCACTTGACTTTGACTTCATCTATCATATGTGGAAGTGGAGTCAATGGCGTTTACTTTTTGCATTTCAAATGGAAATAGGGCAAATAAGCTACCATTAAGCACGTAGAGCTACTCAAAACAAACTACTTTGTAGGAAACGTTTTTACTAATTCATACGCTTTCAAGGAGAAAAGAACCGAAAATAAATTTGCAAACTATTCCTTACGCCTAACACAATATTTGACTGCGGGCTGGCTCCATAGCTCAGTCGATAGAGCATCTGTCTGTTATGCGAGGGGTCTCAGGTTCGACTCCCTGCTGGGGGTAGGAATTTTTCTGTAGTCAAGATTATTCCCTTTCGTCCCTAGAGTTTGGAAGTATGAATGAGAGAATATGTGGTCTAATAAACAAACGTAAATACATTGACAACAGTATACGAGTTAACATCATTGCTGATAGACAATGTGTTCCAAAGTTAAAAGACCGCCGATATGACCTGGCAGTTAAAGTTAAATGGAACAATAAAAAAAATAAACATTTGTCTCTATTAAAACTTTAGGTTGTTTATACCATTACTACTGAAAATGCTCGAACTTGTGTGAAATAAGTGTTTTAAATGGATTTAAATTCTCCTCACTTTCGCCTTTCATATTGAAGGTAACCGTTAAACACTACTTTGAAAATAGCGACGTCTCTACTAGGATATCTGCCACATATTCAAAGTTAAATACAGGCTGAAAGATTAGGTTAGCGGCGATTATTTATGGTACATTAAATTTTATATTAAAATATTATTACGATTTCTGAATATATTGTTGGTTGTGTTATTATGCTGGAATATTTTGTGTCAAAGTGCGCTTAGAATTATAAACAGTATAAAACAAATTTTATATATTTTGTTTCCGCAAATTTTAACTATCAGGCTGTGCACAATTCCATGTTAAAATTTCTATATAATCATAATTTTCGTGGTGTACAATAACATGACCGAAGTGTAGCTCGCCATTTGTGAGAATCGCCCTATGGCCTATCAGCCAAGCATATGTCGTTCTCCGTGGTTTAGGGATACCATGCTAGCCTCTAGTCGCGGGTTCACACCTGGCGGCGGGCGATGGTTTTTTCGGGTGTAAAAATCCGTAGCATAGCTTCCTTCGGAAGGAAAGTAAAGCAGGTGGTCGTAGATTTACGGCAAGTAAAAGCACCTTAAGTCTGATATGGAGGCTTCTGAGCAAATTTCCGGACTTTCACGCCCAATATAGAATGGGAACGCTAAGGATCACAGCAGTTAAAGTAAAACTCAATTTAACTTTAATTTTTAACAGCTTATCCTGAATTGGGATTAGTGGCAAGTTTAGTGCGTAAAACTAAACTTCGACACACGGTTTCTTTGCTCTATTCCGCCGAGTAATCGGTATTACACCGAGCGGGGTGGCTCAGGCAATAACATCTGTGGCCCGCATTTGGGAAGTCGTGGGCTCGATTTCCGTGGCTGACCTTCCTGATTCATGGGTATTTTCCGGTTTCTCTTGGGTCGCTAGGCGAGTGTTGGGAAGGATCATTATATCCCGCGAATTTTCTGTCCCTCCATTTCACCTCCATTCTCATTTCACTTCACCTTTCATCTGCTTGATCTCTTTCAGGGTTGTATGTGTCGGGATGAGATCCATGCGTGTGCATGGCAGGGGAAAAGGATGCTCTTCGTCCCCCGGAATGGGGTGATCTTCGGGTTCCGGGTGCCCCAAAGAATTTGTAAGCCCACAGGAGGGGAGGGGAACCGACTGCACCAGTACTATTCGGGAGATTAGATATTTAAATGGTCGGGACCCTGTCCTCTTCCTACCGTATCCCATGATCCGGCCGCCCTCTGTCTCCTCACACCTTATTCCCCCTCCCGAGGCACAGGTACAAAAGGTCTATATAGGTCGACGTGCTAAATCCCCCTCCGTTGACTCCTAATCTGGTATTACATATTTTCAACTGGGAAACCGAATAGATGCTGCGCCTAGAATCAAAGACACATTGCCACTGATGAAGTATTATTTACCTAATATCTAACCAAGCGACATGTTCTTATTTATTCCTATGGTGCCAATATACTCTTTTGCTATAATGTTTAGGCATTCTACTATGTGTACATCTGCAACTTGTACAGCACCTAGACGTGAACAGATGAATCAGGCGGAAATTAAAAATTGAGTTTTATTTTTAGACGCTATTTAACTGCTTAGATGGACGAGGGTTGGGTAAAAATGTTGGAACCTCTCGCAAACTAAGAATTCTTGTAAGTGATTTTAATGCTTGAAGTAGAGGAACGCAGCATTAGAGAAGCAGTGAAAACTTATCAGGTTAAAGTATACAAAGGTCTTCAGAATATCAGACGATCAACCTTTTGTGCTTAAAGAAGATACAGAAATATCTTAAAACATATGGCATTGTAATCAAAATCGTTATGGCATTTTTGACAAAATAAAAAATTAACGATAATTTTTCCATGTAAAAGGTGGTTTGGGATGAGGCAAGTTTCTTGAGAATTTCTGGTGAAATATCGATATCGACTTTTTGGGTCAAATACGATACTTTCTCTGCTTACTGCATAGGTAAGAGAAAAAGTGGAAATCTCATATGACATCCTGTCATATAAAGCAGTAGCACATGGAAAAAACCAAATATATAACATAGTATTTTTCAAAAACATCCCAAGTTAGGAAAAAAATACTAGTCACGAATTTTTTTACCCACATTTTTGCTGTAGTAAGCTTCTCTCTCTCTCTCTCTCTCTCTCTCTCGAGGTATCCTACTTATGCAGTGTCAGAAAGAATAAGATAGAAAATTTACAGAAAATTCAGAATATGCTCTTAAACCTAAAGCCGGTATCTCAAACATATATTGCAAATCGTTAAATCGTATAAACGTAGTTTGGGGATAGGGATTTTGCAAAAATCTTCGTGCTGTACCCATCAGAGATCCTGAAGTTACGTATTCACTCAAGATTTTATTTTTGAGGTTCTCTCACACACTCACACACACACACACACACACACACACACACACACACACACCTTTTTCTAACTATTTTTTTAAATTTATTTATTGTTGGGTAAATAGGACCTCGAAGCAATGAAAATTTAATATAGAAATTTAGGTTGAAACACGATAATTACACCGTCTATAATTGATAAGTAATAGAGGAAGTAATCGAAAATAATAATTTCTAAGTATGGGTAGACTGGTGCAAAAAACAACACTCTTTGGCTTGGAAGAGGATTCCACGAATTCGGTATGGACATTGTTTATCAAAGAACCATCCAACCTCATTGATAGACTGCTTAAATGTAGTAAGTCCCAGTTAAAAATATTAGTAGCCTTTGCCACTGGACAAGCACAAGCGAGAAAGCAAAGGGATGTTTCAGGGCAAAACGGACTGTAGATTGTGCGCGTCTGAAACTGAAACAGCCTATCATATATTATGCTCCTGTGAAAGAATTAATACCAGAATTAAACTTAAAGTTAAGATTTTCATGTACACTGAAATTATTTATTGGGCGATTCGATGTAATCTGAAATTAACAAATTTGTTTTTGTTAATTTTTACTTTCTCTACTACGTATAGTAAGTAGGGGAAGTATTGCATTCCACCCAAAAATTCGATACCGAGATTTCACCGGAAATACATGTTTTGAGACCTCCTGAATCCAAAAAAAGCATTTTTGGAAACATGTCCGTGTGTGTGTCTGTGTGTGTGTCTGTGTGTGTGTGTGTGTGTCTGTGAACAGCATAACTCAAAAACGAACAGTCGGATAAGCACCAAACTTGGTATTTAGGTCCAGTATCTTCCAGAGATGCGACACGAAGGTTTTCAAGAAAATCCCCCCACCCCAGACTACCCTTTACATGGAAGATTTTTCGAAAATTTTAATTTTCTCAAAAATGTCTCTAACGATTTTGATGAAAATATCATATGTTTAAGATAATGTCATGAGAAATGAAATGTATATCTCGAATTTTCTGGGAATGTCTCCAAAAGTATTCTTCATTGTGAACGACTTTTGCATAACTGGTAAACCATAAGAGATAGACAAAATGTTACTACACAAAAAATGTAGATCGCGTTAAAATACACAACTTATATTATATACATTTCTTTTGTTGAGTGAACCGTTTTCGAGATATTGCTTGTTATTTCCTTAAATTCTCCAATACTTATACTTTTTCTCAAATTCGTTATTCATTTTTTTTATGTCCTGGACATGCAAAGAGAATGGAATGCGCCACATAGCAACCAGCGTTAAAATATTTGACTATCGCTTAAAAGCTACCATATTTCCCTTGCATCTACATGAATATTACCAATAAGATTGACATCTCGATATCTCGATTAACATGAAGCATATGGAGATTAAGCGTTTGTAAAAATAGTTTGTACAAGAGTAGAGAAAGTCATGTGAGTGTAACACATCAGATTTTTTTTGAAGCGTTAGCATCGAGGAGATACAAGATCTTTGGGAAACCTTTTATGGAACCAGAGGACTACTACCCCAACACACTATTGCGCCTGTGTAATCTAGTGAGGGACACAGGACTAGTATGAAGGGATAGCAAGCATTGCAGGTTTAGCACAATAAGATTTTAGGCTGCAGTGAAACCGGAGCTTTTACAGACGGGCCCTAGTCCACAAAAAAAGGGAGTGCTTCTGATCTTGTGTATAAAATAAATACTCAATATCGGAACGAAATGATCAAAATTATGACAGCAGAGACCTTTTGTATAGGCTGAGAATGTGCAGCGGCTTTTCGTGTAAAATAAAATACGTGCGAGTAATATATTTACAAAATTTAAACAACTTCCCAAACAAATCTGTAATAGTTCATAGATGATATTAGGTAGACACCAATAATATGTAAATTGAGACAAAGGATGGTAACACTGTCGCACAGTATGAAAATATTTTGTCTTAATTTATGTTCTTCTGCGGTGTTCAAATGAAAAGGTATATTACTAATACTGCTATTATTGAACATGTGTCTCCATTTAACATTCTTCGCTGTGATGAATGCTATAATTTTACAATGATATCAGCGATATTGAAATGTTATTATCTGTTGCGTCTTATACGAGGTCTTAAGTTTTGTTAAATAAAACATTTCTTGAATATTCATTTTTACAATAATTAAAAACAAAAAATTCAGATTTATTCGCCCGTTGCCGCCAGTCGGTTTTCTGCACATGACGTCAATACTTTGAAGCAAGTTTATCACCAGTGTCAGACTAACGAAAGATGAGTGGAAGGGGTGGATATCAGAGTTGTGGGTCACCTAGTGGAATGGGACTTATATCATACCTTTCCAGTATTTACATATGGAACTTCTTTCGCTTGCGTCTCGCAAGTTCGCAATCTGAGCATGTATGCTGATAGGTAATTCAAATAATTGGACGGTTTTATAGCTTAGTGTGCCTTGGCTTTAATGAAACTTTAACCTTTTAATAAAAAAAAACAACTGTGTAACATTTATAAATATTTTAAAATAGTTCAGTTTCTCCTTTTTCTTAATAAGAGACAACCGTTTATATTGTTTTTATCATGTTTTTGCTCAGAACATGTTGAAATTATCTGCAAGGAACGGAGAAAGTAATTCAGCGGCCAATATCGTAACGACACTCTCCCTTTCGTACCCTTCCAGTTCGGAAGTAGCACTCAACCATGTAAATTCTGTGATCGGCGGTCACTTCCATGTCGCGTGCAAAGAATGCAAAAAAGTGAAAAACATTCTACACCGCCGCAGTACACCAACCTGTTTACAAGTTGGAAACGTATGCAGTTCGAGGTTCAATTCTGCACCTCATCTTTGAGACAAGGGACTCGCTGAACTAATGACGTCATTCGTTTAAACCGACTGGCGATGAAGTTCGCATACACCTGAAGACCCGTTATATCCTTGTCTGGAGATGAAATTAAAAACGATGAAGGAATTTATTGAAAATTCCTGCTTACGCCAACTGAAGGCTGCTCTACACAAAGCTTACCGAGATAAAAGTATTAAAATAAGGAATACAAACTTAAATGAGCGTTTTCCGCTAAAACAGATTAATATACATATATTTATGTGTGTGTGTGTGTGCGCGCGCGTGTGCGCTTGATATAGCGAAGGAATGCGAGAACTAAATATATAAGTAATGAAAATGCTAGATGAAAAACAGTAATAATAATAATAATAATAATAATAATAATAATAAACAGAAATAGGAATGCGGCTCATTCAGACTAAATGTAACATCTGCTTCAAAGAGATAACATACTTAATTGGGCATAAACATTGCCATAAACATGATAACATAAAGCAACGTCAATGATAACATAAACATTGATTATGACTTCACCATGACTCCTTAAGTGTACATACTATACAAGGGGTGATTTCTTTTATAGATGTTGACCAATTGTTTTATGTACGCTGCTCGAGAAATAAAAGAATTTTATTTAAATTTTTGAGAATAAATGGAGGAGCCGAGTGTTCCTCTCATAGAAGGGCGGAGAAACACCATTCTTGCTGTGCTCTCGAGGTATGTCCAATGCAGACTATAACCTCAAACTCAGCCAAGCAAATCCCTGAACATGTACTAGTTGTAGATTATTATTTGCGGGTTTGCAGCAGTAGTCGGAGTAAATAACTAATCCTAGCCTTGGCAGTAGCAGCCCCCCGCCGTCTTCATCTGGCCTCGACAACACGACAAAGCCACTCCAGCATTGTCGCTCTCAACAACAAACAAACAACAACAAAGGACAGGCGCGCACGACTACAACAGTGCTTCTCTCTATCTTTCTCCAACCCAAACTACAATATTATAAAGCGGGGGTTGCTGCTGAGACAAAGGTGCGTGGCGAGGAAGGGGTGATTTTACCTGTCTATCAAGCCACAATGGGGAGTCTGCCAGTTTCTGAAAACGAGTGGCATAAAGAAAACAGCGAGTAGAGCCCATTTCCTCACGCTGTGTCGTGGTGGTGGTCTATACGCCAGGAGTCGAGAGACAAAAGGCATAATGAGAGTAATGTCATGGGGGCTATATGTAAAAGCCAATACTGCGCTTGACACGGCACTCGTCTCACTCCGCCTTCCTACTGCTCTGTTCTGCAAATGCCTCGGCCAAAAACTTAACTCTCCTATTACCCTGCTGACTTCTCCCCTGCAAATTCTGCTCTTCCTTTTCTTACGTTCTCTTTATATCCGACTTGCTTTATCGTTATTCAGTCTATATACCATCGAGCTCTTGTCTCAATTATTTTTAGCCTTTCAGCTGGGCTGATGCTAGACAGGATAGTAATCCTTGGTTCTTTGGCAATTACTTTGTCTACCCTTACCTGAATTACGTAGAAAAAGTATTGTTATTGCACCAAAAATTTCGAAATCGAGATTGTTCCATGCTTTGAAGCAGCTTGAACAAAAAAATGCAAAAGATCCGCATGTATGCGAGTTGTGTGAACCGTATAACTAAAAGCTGAAAAGTCCAATAAATACCAAACTTTACATTTAAGTTCAAAGTATCCCCCAACAGCAAATTACCTTATGCCTGAAAAATGCTAATTTTTTATTTTATAAAAAATGCCTTAAGTTAGATTAGGTTCATAACTCAAGTGGTGATTCTCCATACATATTGAATTAAATGTTATGGTAAATTATGTTTCTATTCTCTGAACAATAGATTCGACGGAAAGTATTTTATGAGATTTTTCTTTCTTTCTTGTTTTGTTATCATGCTGGAATAACTTGTATTAAAGCGCGCTTACTCCTAGCAATAGTTTAACCAAACTGAATAGATTTTCTGTTTGAATCTTTTTCCTTTCTTTCTTTCTTTGTAAAATTAACAGCCTGCGCATAATTTGCTATTTAAATTTTCTCATAATCATATTGTTCATAGTGCACAGTGTTTTGCAAGCCCTGAGTGCCGCTTGCTATTCGTGTGAATCGCCCTACGGACTATCAAAAGTCAACAGCCCCATCCTAAATTGGGAATAGCTAGCACTATTACTGAATTTAAACTTTGAATCACGGATTCTATGCTCTTTTCCACCGAGTATCTGATGTTACATATGATACTGCACCTAGTATCAAGCCTAGCTTAAGACCCTGTGAATATGTGTGTGTGTTTGTCTCAAGGCTTCACTAAGAACCAAAGTTAGTATTTAAGTTCAGCATATTCCAAGGATACGACACGAGCAATTCCAAGAAAATTTCCACCTCAAAATATCCTTAACGTGGAAAAGGGTACATTCTTTTCCATTTTCTCAAAAACAGCTTTAACGGCTTTATTAAAATACGCGATTAGATACTCTTATGACAAACAAAATGAATGTTTTGAATGTTCTTTGAATAGGCGTGAAGTCTTCATTCTGAATTAACTTTGTATACTTTTGTGTAACTGATTAAACTTAAGAGGTAGAGAAATCTTGCTTAATAAAAATAAATATCTCATTAAGACACGCAATTGATGTAAAATAAATTGTTTTTGGTGCTAAGTCGCTGATCATTTGATTCTATTGGTAATGCAAAGAGTGGAATTTCAAAACTAGCATATATCCCCTCGCCTTTTAAAGATTTTACTCTCACTTTAGCCTTTGTATCCCGCTTATATCTACAGCAATATCTGAAATGAAACCATTTCTGTAAGCCTATATCTCAGTTAACATGAAGTAGATAGAAGAAAAAACCTTTGCAACAGTACTTTGTAGAAGATGGGGAAAATTAAGTCACGCGAATGTAACACATCGGACTTTTACCTTCTCTACTACGTACTTACAGTAAGTAGAAGAAGTATTGTATTCCACCCAAAAATTCCTTGTCAATAATTCCCCGACATTGCATGTTTTGAGGACCCTGAACCCACAAAAATATTTTTAATAAAAGGTTCGTGTACGTGTCTGTGTTTGAACAGAATAACTTGAAAACGAAAATCTGGATAAGTACCAAACTTGTTATTTAAGTTTAGTATCTTCCAAAGATGCGCCAAGAAGATTTAAAAAAATTCCTCACCGTAAACTAACCTCTACAACGATTACATGGAATATTTTTCGAAAATTTCTTAAAAATGGATCTAAATATTTTGATTAAAGTGTCGTATATATTTAAGATATTTACATGGCAAATAAAATGTAGGCATTTTTTTAATTTTCCGGGAGTAGAGTGTGAACTCATCTTCATTCGGGAGGAATTTCATATAATTTCATACACTATGTGATCAAAAGTGTCCGGACACCCCACAAACATACGCGACCTCAGTAGTCACTAGACATCGTGAAACAGCAGAATGGGACGCTCCATGGAGCTCACGGACTTCGAACGTGATCAGGTGATTGGGTGCCACTTGTGTCAGAAGTCTGTACACGAGATTTCCACACTCTTAAACATCCCTAGGTCCACTGTTTCTGATGTGATAGTGAAGTGGAAACGTGAAGGGACATGTACAGCACAAAAGTGTACACGCCGACCTCGTTTGTTGACTGACAGACATTTGAAGAGGGTCGTAAAGAGTAATAGGCAGACATCTATCCAGACCATCGCACAAGAATTCCAAACTGCATCAGGATTCACTCCAAGTACTATTACAGTTAGGCGCGAGGTGAGAAACCTTGGATCCTATGGTGAGCGGCTACTCATATTAAGCCACACATCACGCAGTAAAATGCCAAACGACGCCTCGCTTGGTGTAAGGAGCGTCAACATTACACGATTGAACAGTGGCAAAACGTTGTGTGGAGTGTCTAATCACGGTACACAATGTGGCAATCCGATGGCAGGGTGTGGGTATGGCAAATGCCCGGTGAACGTCATCTGCCAGCGTGTGTAGTGCCAACAGTGAAATTCGGAGGTGGATGTGTCATGGCGCGGTCGTGTTTTTCCTGGAGGGGGCTTGTTCCGCTTGATGTTTTGCGTGGCACGATTACAGCGCAGACCTACATTGATATTTTAAGCACCTTCTTGTTTCCCACTGTTGAAGAGCAATTCGGGGATGGCGATTGCATCTTTCAACACGATCGAGCACCTGTTCATACTGCACGGGCTGTGGCAGAGTAGTTACAAGACAATAACATCCCTGTAATGGACTGGTCTGTACAGAGTCCTGACTTGAATCTTATAGAACACCTTCGGGATGTTTTGGAACGCCGACTTTGTGCCAGGGCTCACAGACCTACATCGATACCTCTCCTCAGTTCCGCATTCCGTGAAGAATAGGCTGCCATTCCCCAAGAAACCTTCGAGCACCTGATTGAAAGTATGCCTGCGAGAGTGAACGCTGTCATAAAGGCTAAGGATGGGCCAACATCACATTCACTTCCAGTATTACCGATGGAGGGCACCACGAACTTGTACGTCATTTTCAGCCAGGTGTCCGGATACTTTTAATCACGTAGTGTATAACGGCTCAAGCATAAGACAAAGCCAATAACTTACTACACAAATATGTAGATCTCTTTAAACACACAATTGTTTTTGAAATAATCTTTCTGCGGCATCACATGACTTTCTCTACTCTTGTACAAACTGCTTTTACAAACTCTTATTCTTCATCTACTTCATGTTAATTGAAATAAAAGATTTGCAGAAACTTATTGCTAATTTTCTTGTAGGTGCAAGCGGAATATGGTAGGCTTTAAGCAATAGTCAAATCTTTTAAGAGCTGGTTGCTATGTGGAGCATTCCATTCTCTTGCATGTCCAGAACATGAAAAAAGAACAAAAAAAACAAAAAAACGAATTCCTATTTGATAAGCATTCAAACAAATAACAAAGAATATTTCGGAATGGTTCACTTGACGCAAAAAAGCATATGACATAAATTGTGTGTTTTAACGAGATCTACGTTCTTTGTATAGTAAAATAAATTTTGTCTGTCTCTTGCGGTTTACCAGATATGCAAAAGTCATTCAGAAAGAAGACAACTTTTGGGGACATTCCAAGAAAATTCAAGATATACATTTCATTTGCCATAAGATATCTTAAACATAGGATATTTTAATCAAAAGAGTTAGAGCCATTTTTGAGAAAATCAAAATATTCGAAAAATGTTCAATGTAAAGTATAGTCTGGGGAGGGGAGTTTTTCTTTAAAATTTTGTGTCACATCCTTGGAAGTTACTAAGCTCAAATACTGAGTTTGATATTTATCCGATTTTTCGTTTTGGAGTTATGTTGTTCACAGACAGACAGACAGACAGACAGATACACTCATGGACATGTTTTCAAAAATTCTTTATTTGGATTCAGGGCATCTCAAAACATGTATTTCCGATGAGATCTGGTGTCGAATTTTTGGATGGAATGCATTACTTTCATAAGAATATTTTGTATATGTACTAATAAGCGATAGAGGGTAGAAAAGTCATATAAATGTTACATATCTGATTTTTAGTCTCAGATCACTAATAATGCATAGAGAAACATAAATAACAATAAGCTGATTGAATATTGATTAAAAAGTTAACACTACCCTTAACAAAAGGAAACAATACAATGTAACCTGTGAGAGAAGGGAATGCAGCACACTCCACAGTGACCTACCACAGAAATGCGGGTCGCTATGATTTCATCTATGCAAATTCCTTGCGTTTGTATTACGCTGCTGGGACTACTATATTCCGGGCTAAATGAAATTGAGTCCCTGCGCCTGCTGCTGTGTCTTTAAACAGCAAATAGGGACCAATTTGGCCGACACATATAGAATTGGAAACTCTGTTTGTTTGTTTTCCATTTACAGCAAAACTACTTAATTCAAACCGATGCCTCGTCTCTTTTATTTTTACCATTTCAGGAAGTTTGCACAGAGGGAAGGGGTGGGTTAGGTTTTGTTGCCGCAGAATCCCATTCTTTCCTAACACGCACACATGAACCTGTTTCGCTGTATCAAATCCTGATAACACTTCCTACTCTCTCTTCTGCAATTTTCGCAGTGACGAGGGTGGGGATTTCGGAATCATTCAGAACCCCCTTCCCTCGGAAAACCCACGCTTGTTTATCCAGGGCTTGTGTTCACTAAATCTCCACTTTTCAGGGCGGGTCGCGATATAGTGCAGTTCCCTAAACGTTTCTGTATTTTAGCCAAGTTGCCGCTGTTGTGTTGTAGCCCCTCCGTATTGGAATCTAGCCAGTGCCTTAAAGTAATCGTTTTTGAAGACGTAATTCTGTTGAGGGAGCGGGTGCACATCTGCGTCCCCACCCCCTCCCTCTTCTTGGATGTCAGGGCGAACCGTTCTACGAAATGTATTGGCCACAGGGAACAACAAACTTGGATAATGTAACGCGCTCAATGACCAACTAACCGAGCACTTCTTTTACTGGTGGGGATTTCCACAGATTTACGCTCCAAAAGGGTTTTCCGATTTAGAAGGGACTCTCCTGTATACATATTAAGCTTAATTTATTTTCATCCATTTTATGTATTCTAGTAAATACAACGCACAACTAAAATCTGTGTTACATGACTCCCTCTAGCCTACTGTTTACTTTAATCTCACCTCTAGAAACTATTCTTTAAAAAACGTTCCTTTTCGATCTAATTTATGTCTATGGAGATAAATATTTGCAGAAATGGTTTTATTAAACATCTCTTAGCAGGTACAAGAGCAATTCACGAGACTGAAGCGAAAGTCAAGTCTTTAAAAAGCAGTTCATTATATGCTACCTTTGAAAATCCATACTTTCTGCATGACATCACGAGAACAAAACAACAGTGCCTTAGCAATTAAAAAAATCTGACTTGTCTCATTTACATGACTTCCTCTACCCACTATCATTTATTTTTACAGTCATCTACAGACTATTGTTACAAAAGTTTATTTATCTATTTCAAATTGGGAAAATACTAATACAGAAGTTCTAAAAATTAAGATAATAAAGGAAGGGGACATAAGAATGTCAAGTGAACTCAGAGATTGAGAAAAATGGTACATAAAAATAACAACATGATCTAAGTTAAGCTCCACTATACATAGATAACCACGGAGTTAAAATGTGTGGGGGATTAAGGGATAAAAATAGCAACTCAAAATACCTGTAAAGAAATAATTGTAAAACTTAATGTATGGATTATGGAATTTAAATAAATACATACAATAGATACGGTCTACCTCAGGTAATCCAGCGTTTGTAGAAAGTTTCATTGCACATTTTTAGTTATTGGAGGCTGCAGCGACAATCAAAACTTTAAAAGATGGGTCGCTATATTTTGGCTTTGAAATTTCATACTTTGCACATTACAAAAAACAATACAATGGTGGTATACTGGAAATTTCAAACCAATACCAACGAACACTTTGGAAATGTTTAATGCCACAAGGACATATTCTACATACATTTTGTGTGTTTTAATGTGATCTACCTTTTTGTGCGGCAAGTTTTTGTCTTTCTCTTATGGTTTATCAGTAAAACAAAAGTATCCAACATTCAGGCAAAATGAGGAGGACGCCTATTCACAGAAAATTTAAGATATGCAACTTATTAATCATGCAAATATTTTAGACTTATAGTATTTTAATGAATATAATTGGAGCCATTTTTCAGAAAATCAATAGAAACGAAGCATTTTTACTTTCTCTACTACGTATAGTAAGTAGGGGAAGTGTTGCATTCCACTAAAACATTCGATATCGATATTTCACCGGAAATACATATTTTGTGGCCCCTCTGAATCCAAAACAAAAGGCATATTTAGAAAAGATCCGTATGTGTCTGTGTTGATGTGTGTCTGTGAACAGCATAACTCAAAAACGAAAATTTGGATAGGTACCAAACTTGGTATTTAGGCTCAGTATCTTTCAAAGATGCGACACGAATATTTTCAAGAAAATCCCCTTACCCAGACTAACCTTTACATGGAACATTTTTCCAAAATTTTGATTTTCTTTAAAATGGCTCTAACGATTTCGATTAAAATATCATATGTTTAAGATAGGTTCATGACAAATGAAATGTATGTCTTGAATTTTCTGGGAATGCTCCCAAAAGTCGTCTTCATTCTGAATGAATTTTGCATACTTGGTAAACCGTAAGAGATAGACAAAATATTACTATACAAAAATGCAGAGCTCGTTGAAACACACAATTTATGTCATATGCATTGTTTTAGTCGTGTGAACCATTTTCGAGATATTCCTTATTATTCGTTTGAATTTTCCAATACTTATGCTTATTCTCAAATCGGAATCCGTTATTCGTTTTTTTTTTGTCCTGGACATGCAAAGAGAATGGAGTGCTCCACATAGCAACCAGCTCTTAAAAGATTTGACTAGCACACAAAGCCTACCATATTCCCCTTGCGTTTATAAGAAAATTGATAAACGATAGTTTCTGCACATTTTTATATCGATTAATATGAAGTATAAGCGTTTGTAAAAATAGTTTGTATAAGAGTAGAGAAAGCGATGTGAATGTAACACATCAGGTTTTTCTAATAACGGTAGTTTGAAGTGATGAGATTTTCATGAAAATCTTTGTATTGCATGTTTGGAAAACTAAATTTAAAATACATTTAGTTTTTTAGTTATGTTGTTCACACACATACACAGACGGACGGACGGACAGACACACACATACGGATGTTTCGCTAAAATGCTCTTTTTTAGATTTAAGGGGCCTGCGGTAAAATCTCGATATGGAGTTTTTGGGTAGAACACAATAGTTTTTCTACCTATCATACGTAGTAGGCGGAGAAAGTATAGACTATACAAGAAAAGGACTTAATATATCAGATGTTTCAAAAGTCCCTTATAAAATAGCGTTAAGGAAACCTGAAGCAAGAGTTTTGAGTACTTGGTGACTGTAGGATGCCAAGCTGGAGGTATGGGGTTCAAACCCGGTCAACCTAAGTGCAGATTTAAGATTAGTACTGCTTCACCTCTTATAATATCAGTTGAAGTATACCATCGTGTTTCGGATTCCATGTTTTCACCTCTGTTGAGCTTTATTCTATCATTATCTTCGGGAACAGTGAGTTGCTCTTTTAAGATGTTCCTACTAGGAAATGCATTCATCGCATTATTGGGGAACAGGAGAATCTGCCAATGTTAGTTAACAAAGATTAGTCGGGATTCACAACCAGGTTTAAAACAGGGCTCTAGAGGCCAGAAACATTCATTAGCATGAGGTTAAGTTCAATATTAGAAACTAACGAGCTCCTAAAACGAACGAAAACATTAATTATTTCAGTACAACAGTACCATGAATAGGTGCTATGCAGACGATTATTTATGATTTATAGCACTACATCTATCAATAGCTCATAGTATGCAAACTTTATGTGTGGAAGTACACTCGTATATTGCAATATCATTATCATCACTTCATGTGATGTGTCTTATTAAAAGCCCTGCGGTTTAATCTATGATATACAATAATGTTTGTAATTAAACAAAATTTACTATTCACGGAAAAGAATACCTATGCCACCATAACGTATGCTTTCACGTTTCCATGTGATAGTCATAAGATAAAGAGTCGTAGTTGAGGAGGATAATACAACTTTAATATCTGATTTTTAAAGATATATTGGTTGTTTGAAACGGAACAAAGTAAATGGTATTTCAGCTTCTAAAGCTAACAGGTTTCAGAATTTTAGGATCTTTCTTTTTCTGCTGTTTTTATTATTATATAGTAAATTCGCCTCAAATCCCACAGGACAAAGGAACACATTATATCTGGCTATGTTTTCATTTGCAATAAATAATGCATTGCAGGAAATGATGGAAGAGTTCGGTGCGACTAAACATGTGCGTAATATTAGTGTACCGGCCCTCGTAGCCGTGGTCGCTGGAGTGTATAGCTCCGGCGCTCCGTGTCGCGGGTTCGAGTCCCGCCATAGGCATGGGTGTTTGTGTGTGTATGTGTGTTGCGGTAATAAGCGGTAACGAAAAACAGCAAAACACAGTATCATAAACTGGGTAAAACAAGGGAACTTTAAAAAAAGTGACGTTCAAACTAGTGCAGATCATATACCTACTCCACGCTGATATAATTCGGTAACCATGCTACATGCATATGGCGAATCAACGAATAAATGATAAAATGTACATTTTCTAAAACTCGAGTCACTGTCTTTGTTTTTCGGGACTTTGTTATGTACATATCCATTCAGCCAGAGGAACCGCGTTTAGTTCGCTTACAGAAAGCAGCTAGGTCACACATTCCCTCCACATCTGCACTAAATATTCCTTTTATACCATACCCCCTTCTGTAGTTTAAGAACTCTATCACCATTACATAATTCTGAATATTCGAGTGTTTAATAGTCCAGATTACATATCAGCTAGTGTATTAGCAAAATCATTAGATTTGCTCTAAAGTTGTATATAGAAATTAAAATTATATATTTTTAAAAAATTCTTTACGTATTTGGTTGAAATTCATTGAACAAATTTTAATTAGCCTAAAAATTATTTAATTTATCTGAACAATATTCGAGATAAATGCGAGAAATATAGACTTAAAATTTACCAATAGAATCCATGGCAGATATTCTGTAAATTTACTAAGTACCTTTAACGTTTAATACATGCAAAAACTACTATCACAGTGTTCTAGAAACGCTAAAGCACGTTATCCATGCAAAACTCATTTTTCTTATATTTACCCCCAAAGTGGTGCTCTTCATTTTCATCATAATGCATATTTCTCATATTATACTCACGTGCATTACAGCTGCAAGATATTAGGTATGTTTTGGAATGAACTGTTGCTAGTGGCAGTTTTATTTAAACTCAACGCTGGGTTATTAGGATTACTATACATATAATTTGTTTTGCACATTGCAGGTTGCACCAGACACAGGTAGATAAGCAATTACACCCTCCCCCATCGCATTGGACTTTGCTAGAGAGTAACCGAAGTTTTAATTGCTTATATTCTTTTCCTCAGTCAGTTTTCGAGCACTGCAAGAGCGACTTTACTTCTCTACTACCTGCATAGGTAGGGGAAGTATTGGATTTCACTAAAATTTGATATCCAGATTTATTTATTGGTAATGCCTCTCTTGAATATTTCTGAATACAAAATAACGCTTATAAATGTCTTGCGTGCGCGCGCGCGAGCGTGTGTGTGTGTGTGTGTGTGTGTGTGTGTGTGTGTGTGTACGCGTGCGCGTGCTAGAAAAAAAGTCTGATGTGTTACACTCGCATGACTTTCTCTACTCTAGTACAAACTATTTTTACAAACGCTTATTCTCCATATGCTTCATGTTAAACGAGATATCGACATGTTAATCTTATTGCTAATTTTCTTGTAGATGCAAGGGGAATTCGTAGGCTTTAAGCTATAGTCAAATATTTTAAGAGCTGGTTGCTATGTGAAGTATTCCATTCTCTTTGCATTACCAGGACAAAAAATGAATAACGAATTTGAGAAAAAGTATAAGTATTGGAAAATTTAAGGGAATAACAAGCAATATCTCGAAAATGGTTCACTCAACAAAAAAATGTATATGACATAAATTGTGTATTTTAACGCGATCTACAGTTTTTGTGTAGTAAAAGTTTGTCTATCTCTTATGGTTTACCAGTTATGCAAATGTCGTTCACAATGAAGAATACTTTTGGAGACATTCCCAGAAAATTCGAGATATACATTTCATTTGTCATGAAAATATCTTAAACGTATGATATTTTATCAAAATCGTTAGAGCCGTTTTTGAGAAAATTAAGGTTTTCGAAAAATGTTCCATGTAAAGGTCATCTGGGGTGGTGGAATTTTCTTGAAAACCTTCGTGTCGCATCTCTGGAAGATACTGAACCTATATACCAAGTTTGGTGTTTATCCGACTGTTCGTTTCTGAGTTATGTTTACAGACACAGACACTCACAGACACAGACACACACACACACACACACACACACACACACACACACACACACACATACATACGGACTTGTTTCCAGAAATGCATTTCCGGTAAAATCTCGGTATCGAATTTTTGGGTGGAATACAATACTTCCCCTACTTACTATACGTAGTAAAAGTAATAACAAATTTCATATCAGTCCGCACTTTAAGCCTGGGCAGAAATGATTTTCAAGAAACTCTATACCAAAAAAACTATTTACATGGTACGTTTTTCGTTACTTCTTATTTTCTCAAGAATAGTTTAAAGGTCTTTATTAAAATGTATACCATACGTTTACGATAGTTTTATATAGGTACATATAATTTCCTGCGAATAGCTTGCAAGGTTTTCCTCATCCTATGTGAATTTTGTGTATCTAGGAAAGCATAAGAGATTCCCAAAAGCATAATTCAGAAAATACAGAGTTGATTAAGAAACACAATTTGTGTACAATTTTACTTTCTCTAAAACTTATCTACGTGGTGAGCCGAGGAAGTATTGTATTCCACTGAAAAATTCTGTATCACTACACACTTTAAACCGTATTTGTGCTGAAAGATAAACGTTTGTTTTGAAAAAAGAAAGTGTGTGTGTGTATATGTCAACAGCAACACTTAAATGGAATTTTCGGATTCATATGAAACTTAATACTTAGATTCATCATCTTCCAAAGAAATACCCCCCTGCGCCAAACTATCATTTATATGGTAAATTGTTCACTACATTTTATTTTCTCAAAACTGTTTAACACTTTTGATACAATACCATATGTCTGAGATTTTTGCCTGACGAACAGATTTTCTGATGTTATCCTGTGAAGTCCTCTTCGTTCCGAATGAATTTTGCACATTTTTAATAAATAGTAAATTGTAAGCTTACTACACATCAAAACATGTATATCTCGTTAAAACGCACACTAAATAACTTTTTGTGGCATTAACATTTCTCAAATACGCTTTGTTATTGGTACGAATTTTAAAATATTTTATACTTTTCAAGTACTATGGCGTCTTTCATTTATTTCTTGATGCCATACGGACTTTCAAAACCATCATATAACAACCCGCTTTTTAAATATTTGACTAGCGCTGCAGCCTCTTGTGCCTATAACAGAATGTGTAATGAAAGCGTTCTGCAAACGTTTATTTCGCTTACCATGAAGTAGTTAGAAAAATAAGTTTTGTGTGCGAATAGTTTGTAGAAGAATGGGTAGAGAAAGTCAGGTGAACATGTTTTTCGTAGTGATAGTCGTTTTTAATCTTCCACAGTACGTATTACAAATGAAGGACATCATCTGAATGGAAGTTGCTTCAAAGTTTTCGATTTTTCTCTTCTACTTTTCCTAAAAGTGGTTGTTACTATGAGCTTGAATTTACTTCAATTTACTCCTCCATGATTCCGATAAACATTTGAATATTGTTTCCGTATGTTATATATAACTAATAATTGTTGCTTAATTTGAAATAATTTCTACACATGTACCGTGAATAACTAACGCGAATGAGATAGGTTAACCCTGTCGTAATAAATCTTACGTAAATAACTAAATTCAGTATTTAGATCTGAGAGAAAGGCACGGAATACTATTCTAAGTATTAATATGATCGAGTAGACTGGAAACAGTTATTAGTAATTCATTGCGCTTGATTATATTTATTTATAAAAACTTCACGTGTTTGTTGCCGCCCCATAATAGAATAGTGTTTCTGATTTTAAAGATAATAATATGCCTAAAGGTATTGATTTTATCGATAACTCCGCGAGTGGTGCACTAGTATGATTAGTAAAATCAAATAGTATTCATAAATGTGCAGAGAAAATAGAAAATAATAAACCAAAACCACATCGGGGATATAGGTGTTTATGTAATGAGTAAAGGAGTTTCACGGCCATGGCTAAGCAAGCCACTTTACTCTCTGTTAAATTTGTCCAATTTTCGTCGAATTATTTGCCTTGAATTAATTATGTACATACTGCGCACAAATGCTTACTATCTGAAGTTATTTCTACATTTGACAGCGCATTTTCCTTTGTATTTCAATAAAAGCATTTTGATGTCTGGAATGCTGTATTTATCTGGCAGCCTATAAGCATGTAGTTAGGTACCAAGGAGGGAACCCCGTAACATTAACGCTGTTTCAAATCTTTGAGAAACTTTTGCAGGGCTAAGCTAAAGGTATCAACTGCCCACGCTTTGCTTCTTACGTTTTCAAAAGTTTGGAACACCAAATAATCGGTTTGAGGACTGCCTCTTGGTCTGGTGGTTATCACGCTAAGTTCCAAATCCAGAGGTCCCGCTTCGATTACCGCCTGGGGAGTGGGAATTTTTTTTTACTCAGGAAGTATGAATATCAGTGTGAATTTATGTAATAATCAGAAGTAATACCACCCCAAGATTAAACCATAGTAACGGAGTGAACATCATTGCTGAAGAATGAGCAATTGTTCAAAAGGCCACGCCATTATGCCCTTAAATGTTAAGGATGGCATATAAATGTAACACTAAAAAATCTGATGTGTTACAATCACATAACTTTCTCTATTCTTGTACAAACTATTTTTACAAACGCTTATTCTCCATATGCTTCATGTTAATCGAGATATCGAGATGTCAATCTTATTGCTAATTTTCTTGTAGATGCAAGGGGAATATGGTAGGTTTTAAGCGATAGTCAAATCTTTTAAGCGCTGGTTGCTACGTGGTGCATTGCATTCTCTTTGCATGTCCAGGACATAAAAAAAATGAATAACGAATTTAAGAAAAAGTATAAGTATTGGGGCGGCGCCGTGGCCGAGTGGTTAGACCGCTCGCCTCTCACCGAGGCGGCCCGAATTCAATCCTAGGGACCCGCATGTGGGATTTGTGGTGGACAAAGCGGCGTCTGGGCGCGTTTTCTCCGGGTTCTCCGGTTTCCCCCGCCATTCATTCCACCAACTGCTCCATCATCACCTTTCCTTTCATTCATTTCACCATCATTTCGTTTCATCTACTTCCTTCCTCCCATACCAGGCATCGGGCTGATCACCCATCCTGGATATTCTATCTGATCCACGAGTGTCTGCTCCTCGACGGGCCCCAGGCACCCGCATGTAAGTCCTGGGGGTGTAAGTTCTACATATGAGGAGGTTAAACAGATAATGAATGACTGAATAAATAAATAAATATAAGTATTGGAAAATTTAAGGGAATAACAAGCAATATCTCGAAAATGGTTCACTCAACAAAAAAAATGTATATGACATAAATTGTGTATTTTAACGCGATCTACATTTTTGTGTAGTAAATTTTTGTCTATCTCTTATGGTTTACCAGCTATGCAAAAGTCGTTCACAATGAAGAATACTTTTGCAGACATTCCCAGAAAATTCGACATATACATTTCATTTGTCATGAAAATATCTTAAACATATAATTTAATCAAAATCGTTAAAGCCATTTTTGAGATAATTAAAATTTTCGAAAAATGTTCCATGTAAAGAGTAATATGGGGTGGAGGGATTTTCTTTAAAACCTTCGTGTCGCATCTCGCGATCTACATTTTTGTGTAGTAAAATTTTGTCTATCTCTTATGGTTTACCAGTTATGCAAAGGTCGTTCACAATGAAGAATACTTTTGGAGACATTCCCAGAAAATATCGTAAACATATGATATTTTAATCAAAATCGTTAAAGCCATTTTTGAGAGAATTAAAATTTTCGAAAAATGCTCCATGTAAAGGGTAATATGGGGTGAAGGGATTTTCTTGAAAACCTTCGTGTCGCCTCTCTGTAAGATACCGAACCTATATACAAAGTTTGGTGTTTATCCGACTGTTCGTTTCTGAATTATGCTGTTCACAGACACACATAGAGACACACACATACACACAGACACACACACAGACCACACACGGACATGTTTCCAAAAATGCTTTTTTTGGATTCAGGGGGTCTCAAAACATGTATTTCCGGTGAAATCTCGGTATCGAATTTTTGCTTGGAATACAACACTTCCCCTACTTACTATACGTAGTAGAGAAAGTAAATATTGTTCTTACTTATATGAGTTGCTCCACGTTACTTACACATACGCAACGAAGCGTGGGCGTGAGTCACAGTCCACTAAGCACCCGATATATGATAAAATCGAGAGCTAGTTAGCAGTTGTAAATTATTAAATCTAATGGATAGATTAACTTTTCTAAACGTGTGTCAAGTGCATACTCCTGATCTGAAGCAGGGAAGCGCCATATTCAGAAAAGCATATGAGTTACATTCAATAACTTTCTCTACTACCTCTTCTACAAACCATTCTTACAAAAGCTTATTATTTTAGCTACTAAATCCAGTTAAGCTTTCAATTCACATTTGCACATTTCGTTTTACGGCAAGATAGATAAAACGATTGTCAGATTTTTGAAGAGCATGTCGCTATGCGATGACTTTGAACTGGTAAGAATGAATATTTAGTAAATGGTTGAATTATTTGACATTTTTTGTGAGGTAAGAGTTTGTCCATCTAGTAAGGTTTACCAATTATGAAAAAGTCATTCAGAATGAAGAGGAATTCAGAAGCTATTCCAAGAAAATTCAAGATACACGTTTCAGGAAATATCTTAAACATTTGTTATTGTGATCAAAATCGTTACAGCTATTTCGAGAAAATAAAAAATAACTAACGTTTTTCTATGTACCAGTAAAGGGTAGTTCCAGATGGGGGAATTTCTTGAAAATCTTCGTGTCCCCTCCTCAGAAGATGCTGAACTTGAATTCAAAGTTTGGTATTCAACCGACTTTTCGCTTTCTAGTTATACTTTTCACAGTCTCTCTGTCTGTCTCTCTCTCTATATCTCTCTCTCCCTCTCTCTCTCTCTCTCTCTCTCACACACACACACACACACACACACACACACTCCCTGGCAATACTAGAATATTCTCCTGTCTCGGCAGACATACGTCCCGGGTGATGGAAATCGGCAAAAAATGAAGCCTATTTCAAGCGTTTGCAAACTTTGAGAGCCAACCAGTGGGCGTCTAATATTGTTCGCTGTGTATTGCGGGTTTCTTTGGAATTTGAAGCGATAATATCACGGATTTCCCCTGTATTTACGAATCATTGGGCTGCAACGTTCCTAGGATAAAAGCTTATCGACATACCTGTCTAGTGCAAACTATTCCAGTATTTATCTTACCTTTATCGGATGATGAATGCGAATAGGAAGAAGTGATAAAGGTCCGTCTTCCCGAGACTCTATCCACCTATCCATGTAATGCGTGGCCCACGAGTTTGGCTCAAATCTACTTTCGGTTCTTCTTTTCTTGCCCTTCAACTCCTTCCTCTATCAACTTATCATTGGTAAAGGCTACGTGTTCTAGGTAACGATAAGATAGGTTGAGGTTAAGGTATAGTTGAGAGTCGAGACATATCGACTATCTCGGTGGGCTTACAAAAAATAACATACTTAATAAGTCCGCAGTTATCGGTGCGTCTGCCATTCTCCCTGCAGTGTATGTGTTTATTATTTAGTTCATGGCAAGGAATGAACTAGGATTCTTTAAGATGTTCAAACGCTGAATGTTTATTAGTCTTTTGTATTGTCACACTTATTTGGATGCAATGGCTGTTCTCTTTCAAAAACAGACAATCGACAACATCCACATTTTGTCCGATTACATACTACCCTCCTTGGTATTTACTACCGTACGGAAAAAAATTTTGTTACTTCCCCAACACCCTATAATAGGTAGAGGACGATCTTATTTCACCTAAAAACTTGATATCGACAAGCGTATTATACACAGTATTTAGGTTATGAACCATGAAACTAATGTTCATTTTGTTTTTATTACAATCTTATTTTATTTGGCTTATGTACATTATGTTTTGGGTAAGTATTTGATTTAGATTAAAGATACGTATTGTTTTGTGTCATTTTCTGAAATGTATTCAATTCATTTAAATGAGAATTAGCGAAATTAATATAAACTCAGTCAATATCTGCTGCAGAATATTACTCGGAATAATACCAATCAAAACATCATGGTAAAAAAGCGCTAAAATTACCATGGGCCACTTTCTGTGACGGGTACTGAATATATCCAACTCTTAGGCGTGTCCAATGGCGTGGATTTGGGCTACGCCGGGCAATCCAGATTTCCATCCATGAATTATAATTTAATAAATATATTGCAAATATTAGATATGCCTAGAGCAGCAGATTTGCCATAATTTCATTCGATTGCCATTTTGATGAAATGAGTCCGAGCTTGGCGGTGAATTATTACTCTGAAGTTCTGGTCGGGCTCAAAAATCTCGGCCCGTGCAGACATCTTAGCATACCATGTATTCAGTTCACGAAAAAAGCCGTAGACAACCGTATTCTCAACTCCCACGCTAAGTATACACTTTATAGGTTTCTTTCATTGCTTAAAGCTTTAATTTCACATTACATCATATCAGTGAAACTCTTACCTACATCAAATTTCAGTTTACAAAAACATTACGCAATCATACGTTTATGGCTGGTGGATAGAGTGGATAAGCAGAGTAAAATCGACCTTATCGACCTCAAAGCATTCAAGAATTACACCAAGCGGGCCGCAGTATATTCTATACATAAAATGTGAAACCTTAATCACAGTCCAGCAGAAAAGCCGGAGCTGAGTAGTGGAAACACGCTGTATCAGCCACTCTTAATTCTCCGACCCTCATTCTAGAAGCCACCCCTTTCCTCGCCTCAACAGTGTGGCGGTGGCGGCGGCGGCGGCGTCCTCCCCCGACAACCCTAGCCTGCGGTCACCTCCGTGCATCTCCCAGAAAGGGAGAAAATGAAGGAATGGCGAGGACGGGAGAGAAAAGATCGTTAAGTTGGGACGACCAAACGAACCTTATAGTAACGTCCATATCCAACATCGCCGCCATCTTTCTTCGGCACCTTGCTCTCCTTAACAACCGGTACAGTCGGTAACAAAATGTGTTATCTATGTCTTGCACTAGAAGAGCGTTTAAACGTGTACATTGCCTGCAGAATGTCATTTCGATTAAAAGAAAGATAATAATCTTACAAATATAAGTAAGTTTGTGTACACCGATGTAGTACTTTCGAAAGAAATGCCAAGTTTTTTTTATAAAGAAGTAAGCAAATAAAGCACAGTGTGTAACTCTATATGAAGATGGACTCGTAAATCCAAACTCTAACCTCAGAACACTAGTGTTCAGCGCGATTCGCCAGGATTATGCTTCGGTCTAGCAAGCCATTAGAAGCATTATTGTTGATAAAACAAATGAGGAACTTAGGATATTAACGAATCAATAATAAATAAATAAACACTGTCCAAGCTTCACCAATAAACCACATTCGTTTCTTCTGGTCATCGGTCTTCTGCTCCAAAGTCACTTTTACTTTCAGTAGACAGTTTCTCCTCATACAATAGCCCAGAGAGACCTCCTTTCCTCTTGAAAATATTGTTCATCCTTCGCACACTCAAAATTAGCATCGCTGCTTTTTTATCTGCCCATTGCATATTGTCACGCTTTTCCATATCCGCAAATACCACTCTTTGTTATATTCTGTCATCGGAAAATAATTATTTTTCTGTTAAACAATTACTTTGCATTTGTAATTCCCTGTTTGATATTGATACGAGCTCATGTTACAGTACATCTCAAGTAGTTCAAACTATCCGCTTGGACTTAAGCACATTTCAGATTTAAGAGAGAATGATATTAAAACAACTCAGGTATTAAAGCAAAATCCACAAATTCCATTTTGATATACCAAAACTGTACTTAATGACGAACTACACAGGCTTTGGCTACATCCATACCAAGTTCAGTTAAAGTAACATCTCAAACCAGATGAATCCACTTCAATTGTCTGTAAATGAGTGAAATTTGTATACTGTTAATTGCAATGCAGAAAACAAGTTAGTATTTTAAACAGTTTATGAGTTACTAAGGAATGAAATATATCTTATATTTTACGATTACCCAGTTATTTCAAATCAATAGAAAATATACAAAGAACGTACACTTGTATGTAGAAAAAGTGGCCCAATTCTCCAGATCCCACTCCTTTTTCCGGCGGGTTTTCAAAATTATGTAATCAATACTAGTACCCACTAGTACCTCAGTTGTTGTCACGACTCTCTATAACTGACAGGAATCAACTCCCGAGAAACAGGTATGAACTATGATAGTATTGCTTGCTATCAATTGTTGTAATGTTCTACCCAATTATTTATTAAACTTAATTACTTATATGTTAGCTGAATTAACAGAGCAAACATACATTTGCTCGTTTTATAGCAAACAAACAATCTAGGGAAACTTCTCTAAAGCGAATAACTAAATAAATCTCTGTCGTTACTAAATTGAAGAATGAGCTAAAGCTAGTGGTAAAATAGAAGTTTCTGAAAATGTCATTTTTTTAAACAAGTGATCCACTTTCTTAAGAATCGTCCTCCGTGGTGTAGAGGTTACCATGCTAACCTCTAGTTCCCAAGGTCGCGAGTTCAACCCCGGCGAAGGGCGATGGATTTTTTTCGGGCGTAAAAATCTTTAGCATGGTTTCCTTCGGAAGGGAAGTAAAACCAGTTGTCCCGTGTCGTAGATTTATGGCACGTAAAAGAACCTCAAGCCTGATAAAGAGGCCTCTGCAAAAATCCCCGTCTTTCACGCCCGATATAGAATGGGACGCTAAGGACCATAGTAGTTAAAGAGCGTTCATAAATAAATAAAAAGACATTTCTTAAGAATCGGGTTTTGTTACAAGTTCAATTTTTTATATTATTCACAACTTTGCTGATAATTTGTATCTACAGTGCTTGAGGTAGACATCAGGCCAATGCTACAAAAACCTTAATATGCCTAAACATGTAAAAGCAGTTAATGTTTGTTTAGAAAACTAATCAAATGCTAAAATAAATATGGCAATTAAAGTAGGTCAGTAGAAAAATAAAGGAGCATTGTATATCCAGAGAGAATTTCTTTCCGATATATGGATTAGTTCTAGAACTTGGTAAAATTAACATTCGCGAGGTAAGCCATTAAATTTATTCTTTCTACATAGCCAATGCAATATTGGAATGAGTGTGTTATAAGATAGTCGGTATTACAAAAATTACGAGTGTTTTAACAAGTAATTCAACATAGAGTTATGAAATATCCTGAACGTAGCCTAATCTGGTACACAATGGCTCCAAAATGGACAATGAATCTGGAGATGGAAAACATGGGGAGGCACCAAAGTGTGCTTTGGTCACAATACCACTGTATTTCAAGCAGAAGTTTATACAACTGAAACCTATGTCAGGGAGAATGTAAAAATGGGCTACAAAGCAAGCAAAATTTGGATTTTCTCTGACTATCAGGCTGCGTTAAAAACAATTTCAAGTTATCAGATAACATCTAAGTTAGTCTGGAACTGCCTAAAAACCTTATGCAATTGGCAAAACACAAGGTTAATCTTGGGTGGGTGTCTGGACATAAGGGAATTTTATACAATGAAAAAGCAGATATACCGGCAAGAAAAGGATCTGCTCAAACATTTGCTGGATCTGAGCCAATTTTGGCATACCCTTAAACTCTGTTCGAAGAACTATTGCTGAGTGCACCAATTGCGATGGGTTCAAATAGTGGGATGCAAGCACAGTAAGAGAATGATGGGCAGTATGTCCTCTTCGCTCACTGAAGATGCACTTAATCTCAATAGACGTGAAATAACCTGATAATGGGGCTCTTGGTGGGCCATTGTAGATTACAAGTGTAACATACAATAGGAATCTTTAGAGAGGAACTAGTAAGCAGGCTATGCAACAAAGAGGATGAAACTGCCTCTCATATAACCTTCAAAAGTGAAGCACTGCTTAGAAAAAGATATGAACCTTTAGTTCTGATAAACCCACATAGTGATTTTCCAAAATAAAACTTAGTTAATAAACTACTGTCCCTAATTAAAGGGAATGTTACTATTTGACTAAAACAATAGTGATATGAGATACTACAACAAATACTTCACTGTTAGTGGAAATTATAAGTCGACTCCATCACTACGTTAATAAAGTCAAGCTGGTTGGGAATTAAGTTTCCATATAAGCAACTATTTCTTCTCAATCGTTGCGAGCCATTTGTCCAACTCCTTGCAGCAAACAACTTCCAAGAAAGTAAAACGTTCCACCCATTGTACTGTAAAGGTACCCAGGGAATGAATGTTTGGCCAAAATTAGTAAAATTTTAGAATTTCAGAATTTTGCATATAAATACACATTTGAATTATAATTTTGTTGCACTTGGGTATTATTAAAAATGTAATACAACGTATAAACAAACTGCGAGTAGGCGTTTAAAGACTGTACTATTTTTTTCTGCAATATAAAGTTATCAGTATATAAATAGGTTTTTGTACAAAAGTTCGGGTGCAGGTTAATTAAACATTCTGCGCAAGAACCTAATTAGTATATTCATGATATCTTTTCCTGAGAGAAGTTCGTATACCTGTAACATTTTTATTAGAATGTGCAGTTCAAGAAACTATATTAAGACAAGTTTTTCAAAGAAAACCACGAAAAACTTTACAAGTGCTTGTGTATGATACTGTTCTACGATAGCACAAAATTTGGATTAGATAAATGTTTCAGGAGGGAGAGGTTAAAGATCGCTAGCAATTACTAGGTTGGTCAAATAAATAAATGTTGAAAAAATATCTGCATTTTTATTAAAATCGTAAAGGAAAGTAATTGTTAGTCCAATAAATAACATAGTTAAAATAATAATACTCATATTTCTTTAAGATAAAGTTTTAAGAAAACTGATTTATTTCTCTACTTCAATTTCTATTTTTCAAAGATTAACCAATGTTACGGGTGTTTTGCCGTTTTTATAAAATATTTAACATATTTTAAGACTTAAAACCTTCACGTCAACTGAAATTAATCGTGGCTTCACGGAGTTTAACCCTAACAAGGTTGAAATGAGCTTTCCGCCATATTGTTGAGCTCTATGACTATCACCGAAACATCCTTGATTAATTTTATATCTTGTAAAGTAGTTATGGTAAACTCTGAAAAGAGTTCTCGGTCATATTCCATCAGTGTCTGCTGATTTCCAGCGCCTCTAGCGGACTTTGAACTGATTACTCAATGCTGTGACTCGAATGTTACATACAGGCACTATTAGAAAAGTTGTCTGATTGGGGTAAGCCTCGCTAGAGGTCCCTATATGTCCCAGTTGCAACGATAGGTCTGATGATGACGGAAGTGTTACAGATGTTTTGTATAAAATATTAATAAAGTATTTAATATGCTGCAAAGAAGTAGTACAAAACTAAAACTATATACATTAGTTATCATTGTCGTAAGAAACATTTGTACAAATCTTACTCCTAATAACTTCAAAATTACAAACATTGGGGCATTCAGTTCAAGTATCTCCTAAAGAAAACTGAAAATAACTTTGGTAGACAACAGTAACAGTAATATGTAAGAAGAAATGTGTAAGATATAAAGCTTTTCAGAAAATACAACAGGCTGTTCTTATCCATTTCATTCATTGTTATCCAATTCTCCAAACTACGAAATGAAAATGCTGACTTTTTACCATCACGTTAAGCATAAAAAATAAACTATACCTATACTAAAACTGTAACTGAAGTGTTGGATTAATAAGTAATTGATACTAACATACCTTACAGCCAGTTTAGGTCTGTGTATTTGTGCGCGCGCGCATTTCCATGACGTTTTCACATAAGCAGTTTATTACGAAACCTGGTGTATAATATACGTACTTAGAAAGGTGGCATTTTTATTAATTTTTCCAAAAGGAAAGTTTTAAATGAGGGGAAAAATAAAAAATTGAAACCTCTCGTTTAGCTATTAGTAAAACGTTGTGAAAAATGACACATAAAAGCTTTCAAGCATAAGGTGCCTGCATTATTCCCAAACTTTCGATAGAATGACCATTTAAGAAGTTTTAGCAATCTTTTGTTACTATTATTCGTGTACGTAAACCGGTTACCAAGGAAAACAGTATTGCAAACATAAGGAGGAGGTATAAGTTTGTCGTCCTTCGTGGTGTAGTGGTTACCATGCTAGCCTCTAGTTCCCGAGGTCGCGGGTTCAAACCGGGCGCAGGGCGATGGATTTTTTTCAGGCGTAAAAATCCTTAGCATGGCTTCCTTCTGAAGGGAAGTAAAGCTGTGGTTCAGTGTCGTAGATTTACGGCACGTAAAAGAAGCTCAAGCCTGATAAAGAAGCCTCTGAGCAAAGTTACCGGTCTTTCACGTCCAACATAAAATGGTACGCTAAGGACCACAGCAGTTAAAGATCGTCCATAAATAAAACTTCCATCAATTCAATTGAACATTTCACTTATATTTTTTGTATTAACACCCCAGAAAAATCAGTTTTACTACCGGTTTTCAAAACATAACATGATATTAAAATGCACAGTGAGGAGAGAGAGATGAGAGATATAAGGATAGATCTGCAAGGAGAGAGGAAGAAAGAGAAGGAATAGTGAAGGGTAAAGAGGGAGAAAGGCGAAATAGGGAGAGAGTGAGAGGAGGAAGAGGAACGGGAGAGACAGGAGAATCTCTGCATTTAACCCAATAACTCGAGCAGAGCTGTTGGATTTGTTAGTTTATTGTAAATCCTAACTTATTAGTTTACTTGATGTATGTTAGTTTTACAAATAAAATTAGCATTTCATCTTGAATTAATTATTTTCTACCACCAAGTATTAAAATTAATAGTTTAGCAAACTATGAATAAACTACACTTTGCAAGAGAACGTTGTATCTGTGTTGATTGCGATCGTGCAGAACTAATGACATCATGTTTTGGTTCACTTGTTTCAGAATTGCAAGCTTGCAGGCCGAAGGTTTCTGCCGCAACATCGCTCAGGGTATACTTCTGCCGCTGTAATTCTTTCCGTAAAAAGGTAATGCTGCACCCTTAAGAGAGAGAGAGAGAATGGCCACTCGTGTTCCCCGCTCTCCTCTCCTCTCCTCGCCGTGTGGGCACATATCAAAGGCTCCCTCCATCCCTCTAACCTCCTCATGCAAGCGTATATGTGTTTTTATTTTTTTCTCCTTTGCTTTCCGCGTTCAGCTAATTTTCGAATAAGTGCTCCCTTGCTTCAAATCCCCACTTCAACATCCCGAGTCAGAAAACCCACAGCATGTTAAAAATGCTCATATAATGAGTGGTTGGCAGTTGTGAAGAGAAATGATATACTAATTTCGCTTGGCTGGATTTTTAACTACATAATGAACTGATATATACAAGGTAGGTGTACCGTACCTAGCCCTAGGGTTGGCAAAGCGCGACGTGAAGGGAGGGGGGGGTACTCCTTTCCCAGGGCATGCAGCAACAAACAAACAGACAAACTGGTCGTAATGCGCTGATGTATAACCTGCGCTTTTTTCCATGTTACTGGCGATTTTTAATTAGGAATTATACTACCTGCTAATAAAAAGAAAACACGTAGCGTCTACATTCATGAATATTAAAAATTATTATAATTAGGCCTCCTGGCTCCGTATTTTTACATTCATTAGCTAATTCCAGCTGCTCTCCAACTCTATTCTTCCCCTCCTTTTTCCTTCTCGCGAGCTGTTACGAGGCATAGATATACCAATTTAGGAAATTTTTGTGTTGGTGGCTGGCTTGGATAAAAAGGGAGAGGAGAAAAAAAGAAAGAAAAGCGACTTGCGTAGGTACCCGTGGAGTTTTCATTTCAATTTTACACATTAGCTGCGCGCCCATTCACATAAACAATCTACCAAAATCAAATAAACCTCCCTTCACCCCGGATTTCAAGTCACGTTTGGTGCCCTTAACCAAAGCCACGAAAAAGGAGCTCGCAGTGTTTGAAATATTTTTCTGTACGTTAGATACGAACTGGCAGCCGCGAGACTAACATAATAAATGTTAACTGACAGGGTTTGGGCACGCCTTAGGTTAATAACACAGTGACAGTCATGCTTTTAGTCACGACAAATGTATCTTCCTGAACAATAAATTAATTAAATTATATATTATTTCAAACTTTTAGAACTGTTTGAAGCTGCAAAAGAATACATCCCAATTTTATAACTGCGTTCTATCTATTACATCATAAAAGCGGATACCTTTGCATCACTTACAGTTCTGAATGTTCCCAATGGCTTTACAGCTGTGATGTGCAATCTCGAAACGTCTGATTTGTACTGCTTTCTGGTATAAAGACGTAAATTTGGATTTTTTTTGTTATTTTCTGTTTCGTTTATCGAGATTTGGTCTTGTATTGTGGCTGCGAAACTTTATTTAGAAAATTAAAGGTTAATTTATTTTGTTTACTGTTCTTTTCGGTGCTTCCTATAACCGCTGAATACTTATACTATTTCGGTCGCCGGTAAACTTACACAAAGGAAAATAAAGCATCACTCCATTCTAAAGAACGACTTCACACCAAAGTCTGTATGCTTAAAAATAAATAAAAACTTTACATATAAAAGAATAAGAACAGCAGTTTGGTATCAAAGAGAATGAAAAAGGAGATGAGGCCACAAAAGAAGGCACCCGACATCCTCCTAGTAACCTCATAATAGCCCCACCAAGACGTTACAAGGTTTATGAAACGAAGTATTAAGGAATTAAATTTAATTCCTTTGTGGAAACATTAGCATCTTGTATTCCCGGTAATGAGTGATACACATTTTGCACGAATATGAAGAAAATTAAATCCTGAATCAGAGGAAGTGTCTCTGCGAAAGAGAGGATAGAACAGGTAACGTGAGGGGCAGATGGTCTGAAAACAAGAACATAGAGGTAAATAAGAAACGGTAGCATAGGGGTAAAATAAAACCTGCAACCCATGTTCATACAATCTTGAAGTGCGGTGATTCACATTCTGTAAAAATTCTGTAACGGACCAAAATTAATTAAGAAGACATTTAATACGAAGCGTGTTTTTGAAGTTAGTACCTTTTTAATATTTTGCGTTGCAGCGCAGCAATGGCGATTTTGAGCATGGGCCATCACTTCCTCCATTCATTAGGAGGCCAGATGCAGCTGTGAACGATCGTCATTTTGTGTTTTCCTGTCATTAGAGGATTTTGAAATGTTCAAAACAATTGAGCGACCCGCCGACTGTGAAGTCAAATCAAGATTCGTTTTTTGAACGCGAGGAATGTTACGCCAACAAACATTCATCACTAATGTGTGGTGAGGTTTACATTGAGTGACAATGCCTGGCCACACACAGCCAAACAAACTCAAGATCTAATTGCACCGTTTGATTGGGAACAGACCGGATTTGGCACCAAGCGATTTTCATCTGTTTCTTCATCTGAAGAAATTAGTTGTGGAAAACGTTTCAATGACGATGATATTCTAAAACAAGAAGTGCAGACTTGGCTTTCATTACAGGCGGCATCATTCTTTGATGAAGGCATACAAAAATTGGTTTCCCATTACAAGTGCCTGAATAACGGCGGTGACTATGTGGAGAAGTAGTGTAAGGTGTAAGGTAATGAATGATAATAAACTATTTTGAAAAAAATGCTAGTTTTTTAAAATTGATAGGTACTTACTTTTAAAACACGCCTCGTATATCCAACTCCCATCATCAAGTATGACATTTATTACTTCTAATGTTACATTTGGCCACACTTTCAAATACTAAACTCATCGCTGCATTTCTCTTACTTCCTTCAAGCGGAACTTAATTCAGGCATAAGGTGTTAGTTCGTTCTTATGTCTACTTCCTTCAACTTTCATGTTCCTGAGCCTCATTTCTCTTGTATATTTGTATACCTATTTCTCTTGGTATGTTCGTGCATCTTGCATGGATTTCATGGGTATGCCCCGTATGGTTTTCCCCTCCTAAATTTGGGATGATGATTTCTTGAGAGGGAAGATTAATGCAGGAATTCCCTTTATAAGACATCGATCTAATGAGAAAATCTCTGATCAGGAACTTTTTTTTACGTGGGTGGGTGGGTCTGAAAGGCCCTTACATCAATTCGTCCACCAAGACGGGCATGCTTTTGCACATGCTTATTATGAACAATACGCTAATAGGAAATAATTCAATTCTAACGCACCTTTAATGTCCATAAGTATAGTAAAATAGTATTTTGTTTAATCTTGTTAACTTTGCAGCACCAATGGTGCTATATAATTGTTGATTGCAGATTAACTATCATGGAACTAAATACTTAACACGTGTGCTCAGGTTTACGTCAAGCGGCAATCCTGAATTTTTGTTAATGAGCGATTTGCGTATTAAATAACCGATAACATCCCCCCCCGGAAAACCCGAAACACCTCATATAGCATAGTTTCTCTACGAAGAGCTCTGGGACCAGTAATAACAGTTAAAGTGTTCTTTTCAAGCATTAGTCTTTCATTTAGCGGTCTCCCCTCTGTCTGTATGGAGTCCCCTTTGCAGTTCTGCTTAGGCAAACCTTTTGGCATCCGCGCTATCCGGCATAAAACTTCAACTCTGGATGGCTTGTGTGGACCTGGTGAGTGTATATATAGGTTTGGAAGTGAAAAGATCAGCACTTTAGCAATGTTTTTGCAAATTTTCTAAGATAGCTAGCACTCCATTCGCACATGATAGCGAACGGAGCGTTTATTCGTTTGTGTTCTGATAATTGTATTTTCATACTGGCCAAGTGTACGGTAAAGTTGGAAAGCTGAATCAAATTTGAAAAATTCATTGCCGCCGCCCAGAGTCGGACTATTTTCTATCGATGCTGTACTCCCTGAGCTACAACATACAGAACCTTTCCCAAATGTGTCAAGTTTTCTCGCCTGATTGATCCAAAGAACTTCCAAGGCATTTCAATTTTTCTGAGATTTGTACCTAAAGGCTATTTGCAGCCTTACCAGTTGTTTAATTTCTGGACTTTCCAGCTAATCGGAGACCGAAGTTAGTCTTTTGTTGTCAAAATGCATTGTGGTGTGGGATTATTGGATTGGACTCGTTGGTACGGGTTAAAACAAGTTGGGTGCTATTGGTGTGGTATGGTTGGGTTGCTAGTTCGTTGTGGGTGCGGGGCGTGTGTTTTGGTCGTAAGTTCTTAGCCCCTCATGAGTTCGTTCCCCTTTGTTGGACCGGGGTATTATCTCAGGTATGCAAGCAAAGAAGGTGCAGGTAGCCGGTAGACGACCTTCGGTTGTTGGTCACTTTATTCTTACAAAACCACACTCCCTCTATCCCGCACACAAGACACAAGCCAATCGCTACAGTTACAATAACTTATTAAGTCCATAATCTCCATAAAGTTCTTCAAAACCTCCGAAATAAAATTTTAGGTTGAAATTTTTATAGTTTATTTTTAAAAAATAGGTCATTTACAAATCATAGGTCATATTTATGATTTCTGCGCTTTCCAGGAACAAGATGTGTTTTAAAAAGCAGTTGTCTATAATATGAACATTTCCATCATACAATCTTTTATGAATATATTAAGAAAGAGCATTTTGAAAAATCACAATTGTAATACAGTGTCCTAATGAGCATGCAAAGTTCAATTTTAACTAATAAATTCGATATGACTTAATATCTCAAAAACTGAAATATTGATGTGAAGCTTTAATTACTAATAATGTCTAAGTAAAATTTAAGCCTCTACTTCAGGTTGTCTAACCGAGCAGGATGGCTAAGGCGGTAATGTCTGCGGCCTGAATTCGGGAGGTTGTGGATTCGATTCCCGCGCCTTCGTGAACCATGTGTTTTTCCGGGGGTTTCCCGGGTCACTAGGCGAATGCTGGAAAGGTTGATTACGTCCCAAGAATTCCCTATTCCTCCATTTAACCTCCATTCTCATTTCACTTCACCTTTCATCTACTTGGTCTGTTTCAGGGTTGAAAGTGTCGGAGGAAGTCTCGACGTTGCATGGCAGGAGAAAAGAGTTTCTATGTAACCCTTCGTTCTCCGGAATGGGGGCGGTCTCCGGGTCCCGGGCACCCCAGTGGGATGAACAAGCCTGCAGGGAGGGAGAAAGTCGGTTGCACCAGCTGCCATCCGGAGAGTTTCCATCTGTAAAAAGGTAGGGACTCTGATCTCTGCCCTGTCGTGCTTCCTGTTCCAGTAGCCCTCTATCTCCTCTCACCTCAATCCTCCCTTCAGAGGCTTAAGCACAAAATATCTTGTAGGTCGACTTGCTAAGTCACCCCCCGTACCTAGTCTAATCCTACTGCTACTCATGTTGTCTATTTTCCCACTGGAACATCTAGCCAACATTTTAGACTGAGCACAAGAAGTAGAGTACAAAATACACTCATAACACAATGTGACAAAAATTAAGAATAAGGTTCATAGTACTTACAAAAGGGCTAATGGATAATTGCCTGTTAATATGGAACTAAGTAAAATCCCCGATCGAAGTATAATAAGAACCTGAATAAATATATAACCTTTTAAATATGTAAAATCTTATCAAGGAAGATTTATTTATATTATACGTATAAATTAACATCCTTATTTATATAAGGTATAATAACCTAAAGGGTTCACAGAACAAATCATTAATTTATAACAATTACAACATTCCATTGAATTCATGTAAATGCGAGACTGTATATCCAATACTAATGTGATTCAAAGGTCAATAATTTAATGGCAATAGCTATAAAATAATACCAGCAGCAATAGCAAGCAAAGTCAATAGAATCACTTGCAGCTATGTGTTTAATACGAATCAATTATGGTTAATCTTAAGTATTTTAAATACGAAAAAGTATTGCAGAGAAAAAATGTACAGGAAAGATATACAACAACCAGAGACTTTTGGGGTTTTTTCAGCCCCTGAGGACATCTACGAAGCTTTTGTTAGCAATATAAGGATCATGGTGCAGACCTGAGGTGTAGCAAAGAAAGTGAAAGTTTGTTTCTAATGAACAGTTGGCTTCAATTGTCTGCGCTCAAACCATTATCAATACAAAGAATATAAACAAAGATGATTAAGACTTACGGCCGCTCTGGCGAGTGCTGTCTGCAAACGCCAAGATTGTACGAGGGATGGGGCGGTTTGTAACTTGCGATGTCACTGCTTAAAGTCCAGGAAGAATTCAAATTCTTCTCCTTTCATGCTGCCTTTAATGCATAGAAGTTCTTATGCCTTCTAATCAAAGTCGAGGTGAAATACGAACAGTCGTGCTTTAAGAACAAATCAGTGAAAACGTAAGGAAATTTCAAAGTTTTCGAAACGATGTTAGTGCGTTATCGATGGAAAAAACTCATCACGTGACCTTTTAGAGTAGGGGTAACATGCAATACGCGGAACGCAAAGATTTCTTGGCAAAACACTCCGAAAAACCTTCACATGGCACGACGTGTAACTAAAATGCATAGAACGAGTCAAAAAATTATTATTTTTACGTCAGGGAGCGGAACGGTGTGAAAATGTGTGATAAATTGCCGGCAGCAAGCGCTAATAAAATAAATATTAATTTTAGCAGACAATTGAAAAAACGTCTATACCAAGCCTAAGATACAATACAGTGGGAAATCGGGATATAACCACACAGTTAAAGTGACTTTAAATAAATCAAATAGAAAAACGGCTCTATCTTACAAGAGAGGAATCACAGCAGTAGCCCATCAATAAAGAGTTCCTCTTTCCCACCGACTCTCCTACCTAACCAACACATCGCAATGGGTAAAATCTTTCAAAGTCCTCAAATAAAAATATTTAATATCTTCATATTTGAATTTTGTTGCAAGAAGTATTAATTTTGTGATTTAAATAGCGTTCTCTTGTACCAACAAGAAGTCCCATTACTTCCCATGCATTACTATATCTATCGCTTGAGTGAGGAATGTACGGGGTGTAAAAGGACTTCTTTTCGTCATTGATCTGCATAACTTCTCCTTCCTTTTAAGTCTGATAGTACATATAATCAGAATAAAGCTTAGTTTGATATGACGATCGATACCAACTATGACGTTCGGACAATCATGGTTTTCAAATATTATTCAGTTTTCTGACTTTAGCCTAACTACCACCAGTGTGAAACAATAATTATCACAAATAATATATATCAGAAGAGGTCCTGAGATTCCCGTTAAATTCACGAATGTAATGAATGAAATATATCTGGAAAGCTCAGATCCTTGAATGATTAGGACTATTCCATAAATTAAACAAGAATTTAAATACAATTCACAAAAATTCCTCACAAAATATTAATAATTCCTTATTTATAAATACTTCACCTATTTCTCATCTAGAGGCTGCAATACAGGAATGTGGATTATTGTCAGTAATTCCAATAGAGAAAAGCGAAATACGAGTTTAACGTTCTCAATCGCATCACTGCGCGTCTCTTTTTGCATGTTACATAATCTGAAAGATTACAGAGATTTACAGGGAAGCAGTGTTAAAGCAAAAGAATTATGTTGCAAAATTATCGAAAAGTGCCACTGTGACTGTTTTAAATTAGTCATTATTTTAAAATTTGTTGCTCCAAAGTGGAATGTGGCCAGGAACAAAATGGTAAACATAGGTTTTTACTGCAACATTTAATTACGTACTTACAGTTTAATATGTCAGATAATATCTAGAGACCATATCTGTTGGTGTAAGCAATGTACATGGAGACTTAGTCTTATTATTCAGGACATTATTACAAACTTACCGACGCTGAGAGCGTATTTATAAGGATTAGAAAGCATAAAACACAGATTTGAATCAAAGCCCAGCAAAACTTGTTCTACTGGCAGTAATGTGGCTGATGTATTCGAGTTACAGAAGATCTTGAGAGGAGGAATCTCTTAACATGTTTTCAAGCTTGAACTTTGTGATTATCTGAGATAAGGCAGGACTCAAGATCTGCGAGTTTAAGTACACAGTACATGTCTATAAGGTTTAAGGGTTTGAAATGCATCCTGAAGGCGGGAAACTTGTTCACCAATCAACAACTGCTCGCGGAGTGATACTTTGTTCGCCTTACTTTAATGAAGGAAGGAGTGGTGCACTGTTAAAGCTGGAATTAGCTTCGTGTCTCCTAGGCAACTCGGTGAGGTATTCCACCACAAAACAACATTTATTTCTTTAGTCCCATTTTCTCTCGACTCTGGCTGAACTTAATTCTCCCTGAGCGGAAAACATCGGACCCATTCAGAGACCTGGATAATTAGCAGGGGAAGTCGTCAAGTGGGTTGCAGCGAGCGCTAAAACCAACCGAGGGGACTTTTTTTTTAATTCACCTGCGCACGGGAAGGGAAAAAAATAAGAAAACGGGTGAACGAGCCATGTATATCCCGTACACGATATACATATATATTAAACCACATGCATATAGCGCGTAAAAACCTTCCAACGGGAAAACGAAGAAATGAATAGATTTGGTTTAAAAGGAGAGGATTTTCAAGAGGCAGACATGCGACACACATACACACAACAAAAAGTGAAATATTCTACTGGTAGAGTTGGGGCTCTCAGCTAATTAGTACTATATCAGGACACAGTCTCTTCCTTTTCTATGGGCAAGCCATCCCTCCAACCCCGTCCGTTCCCGGATATGTGGAAGAGAGTGACATGTCGCAGTAACAGGTGAATGTCAAAAGGAAGACAATTGAATATGACTGCAAATGGCGCCCCATTGTTGCAGGGAAGCTCTTACATGCGGATTCAAACGAAAGCCGCTCAGTCCTAAAGACTGCCAAATACTTGTCTCCCGTAACTTTTACATGAGACTATCTCCGGAATAAAAATGTTCAAAAACTGCAGATTAGGCAACACCGCTATACGCTTCATGTAGTCATTGTGTCTATAGTCTTCTTTCGTGGTTAAACCATTATAAAGTTTTCTTATCAACATGCTAAGAAGACCACGGAATAAAATTGAACATTTTTACCATTTTAATCGATTAAGTTGAAATTTTAACTATGTACACATTAATTAGAAAGTATTTATGTTACAAAGTTTTAGTTTGATATTTATGTTAATTTAGAATTTGTTAATTTTAATTATGAATTAGTCATTTGATTATATTGTTCCTCTTTATAAAAAACTTCATACTTAAGATACCAAAAAGAAAGTTGTGTTTATATATGAACAACAATATTAAAGTTTATCTTAACTTTTCACCAACGATTTCTCCAATTTTAATTCTGTATCATTTTAAACATTAGTATCACTAAGAAATAAAAGCATTAAAGTGCACAGAACGTGTTGCTTTATTCCATTTTTAACTCCACGAGGGGCAAAATTAAACAAATGCCTTAAACTGCATCATATGAGTGTTTTTAAACAAAGAATGCATAGGAAAAGGTAAATTATGAAAATAATTTGAAATACAGGAACAATGAAGTATATGTTAGGGTGCTTCCAAAAAAGTCATAGAACTAAAATGAACTTTATTACAATTTTGGAAGTTTTAATCTTAAAATACGCTTTAAATTTACATTTTTATCACTATGGGTAATTTTCACCGGAGAATTCCCTAGATAAAAAGAGACAGTGCACAAATTGAGTATAAAATGGCTCGAGAAAGAAAATGCAAAGTATATACAAAGAAAAAGAAGGAAAGACTGCTTATGACTATTTCTACTGTTATCTCTAGGTTGAACGCTTAGAAATTATGCAAGACAACAGCACTAAGCAAAATGATTATTAAAGGTGATTTGCCATAAAGCAAGCTGAGAAAACAGTTATTGTTTGTGTGGTTATAAGACGGGTTATTCATACTGACTGACTGACTGACTGACTGACTGACTGACTGAAGAAACTGTAAAGAGTTCATATTTCTACCAGCCAAACAGATGAACATGTGGCAAGTGTAGAGCGCCCGACGAATCTCAAAAGCTGGTTCTTGAGAACCGACGTCAGATCAGTCATTCATGACGTTGCTGATGAGTTGGTTTTGTGGTTAACCAATGGATTCAAATTAAGGAAATGAACATAATCCTCATCAAAGGGTCTTTGTAATTCTGACACCAGATTAAAAGCAGCAACCTGTGGACAATGGCAGGAGCTTCTTTATTTCAGTTCTGAACGAGGTAACTTTCATGTTCAGACACTGGTAACTAGAGCTGCGTATATGATTACAAGAAAGTTAGGTAGAAGAACCGAGCGAGGTAACGTGCGCGACTCGCATTCGGGAGGTTCCGGGTTCGATTCATGGCGACCGTCCACTCCGACCTATGGGTTTTTCATGGTTTTCTGAAGTGGGCAAGCGAATACTGGGGTGGTTTCTTCTCTACTACGATCTCGTACTTCAGGTGTGATTCTAGGTTTCGTGGCGTATGGTGGTACCGAGTAGATGGTGCAAATACATGCTCAATGGAAAGAGTATTCCCCGTGGACACCAGAGAGCTGCTTGATTGATGGGCCGTTCTTCGCCCTCTATCGGCGGCTTCAGCAGTGGGGAGTATTAGGGACTTTCGCGTATCTCTGTGGCATGTCCGCCTACGGCCTGTAGCCTCCTGTGGTTCCGTTGCCTAATCCCTTCCTTCTGGTGGAGGCAACCGCAATATATGTATGCAAGTCGCAGCACGCAAGGTGTATCTCAAGTTGAGCAAGAGCAAAGCTAGTACGTCTCAAAAATTTCTCAGCGCTGGTAATTTATAGACTTTTTGCGCTAAAATAAGACCTCTTTCAATAAGATCACCGAAGGCTGATAGTGCATCTACCTTCAGATGAGGTAATTAATTTATTTGGTGCACTGATAAGTGACAAGATATCGCAGTATCGGTCAGCGGTCACTGTGTGCCCTGTTTCCAAAAACTCCACGAGTATGACAATCACGTTGTCCCAAAACTGTGAACATCACCTTCCCGGCAGATGTCATCTTTAAACTTCTTTGTCTGTGGAGGGGATGGGTGTTTCCACTCCATTGACGACCGTTTACTGCTGGGGATGTAGTAGTGGATCCAAGTTTCGTCACTCGTAACAATGTGGTGAAGAAAACGGTTCCTTTCCGTGGAGAAGCGTTGCAAAGTTGCAGACGTGCCCTCATGCGCTTCCCCTTATGTTGGTTGGACAGATTTCGTGGAATCCATCGGGAACAAACTTTCCGGTACTACAGAGTATCGTTAACAATGTGACGAACGCTTCCGAACGACATTCCAATTCTACCATCATGTGTCGTAATGTGAACTTCCTGTTGTCCTGAATCAGCTCCTCAGCGCAGGCTGTGTTCAAATCTGTTGATGCCGCGCTGTGCCGAGCACTGCGATCCTCGTCGGTGACGTTTTCTCTACCAGCCGCAAACTTTTGGCACCATTCTGTGATATGCTGACGAGACATTACAGTCTCTCCGTAAACCTCTACTAGCTGCCGGTGAATCTCAGCCGCGGTTACATGTTTTACCCAAAGAAATTGGACTTCTGTTTCTAAACGAGTCCCATAGTGTTTACTTAAGCTAACGCTGTAGGTGACGGGTGGCTGAAACTCTGCACAGTTGCCAACCGCATATGTTAAAATTACCGCACAGTATTAATTTCTGTATAACGGACGAAACTCCAGGAATATCGGCTTTGTAAACTTAGTTTCTGATCACCTCTCGTAGGTACACAGGACCGAGAAGGGACATTCGCTGCCGGCAGTAAGGACGATAAAAAAGAAGTAGCCGGTCAATCGGTCATTATTCCAGCTTCTCCATGCTCAGACCGCTAACATATAAGGATCATATTATTCAGGTTCCCTTTTGAATGCGTCTTTATATGTCAGAACTTATGCGGAATTGGACACAAAAACTGGAATTCTGCACGTCTGGCCAAGTGCACATCTCACTTTGTTTCTTACCTCTAATTACTAAGAAACCTTTTTGTTTTTCAACTATAAATGGAATACGTTCACAAGGAGTCCGGTATATCCCTAACCATTACTACGTCAAATTAAAACCATTTTTACTTCTCTGTCACGTACATAGTATGTAGGGGAAGCAATGCATTTCACCCAAAATCTCGATACCGAGATTTCATTGGAAACAATTGTTTTGAGTCCCTTAAATAAGAAAAAGCATTTTTAGAAAAAGGTCCGCATATCTGTCTGTATGTCTGTGAACAGCGTAGCTCCAAAACGAAACGTTCGACAAATACTAAACCTGGCATTTAAGTTCAGTATCATCCAAAGATGCGATATGAAGATTTTCAATCCTCGCAACCAAACACCCTTTACAGGAAAAATTGTCAATATTTTTGCTTTTCTCAAAAATTGCTCTAACGAGTTTTATTAAAAGTACCATATATTTAATATACATTACAAATGAAATGAATATCTTGAATTTTCTGGGAATAGCCCGTGAAGTCCTCTTCATTCGACAGGAATTTGATATGTTCTTGTATAAAGGGTAAAAAATAATAGATGAATATATACTTCACAAAAATGCAGATCTCTTTAAAACAACAAATTTATTCCAAGTAAATTTCTTGTGACCACGGCCATATCCGAGATATATGTTACTATTTGCTTCTGTCGCTATTCAGCTGCTTCTTGCGATATCATGACAATAATATGGAAGGTGAATATATAGCGAACAGCTTTTAAACATTCGACTTGTTATTACCTTTGATATGAAATGTGTCAATAAACTATTTCTTGCAAACGTTTATCTCATTTAAGTTAAGTAGAGAGAAGAATAAGCGTTTACGGACGCTATATATATGTATATATATATATATATATATATACGATAATGGTACAACGGGGGTCATGTGAATGTATCAATAAGTTATTTTAGGATACAGAGAAATTACTGAATAAATAACATTCATATATTGAAGAATTCAATGAAGATACATGGTGCCCTTGTTGCAGTGTAAAACGCAACCTAGTTACAATGCTCAAAGCTGATGGAAAACATGATTAGAACAATAGTTCATTACAATTCACTGGGGTAATCCCCAATTAAACCTCTGGCTTCAACTATTAGAGAACTGGATGTTTACCTATTCATGGTCTTGGAGAGGAAACTTGATAACCTAAAGAAGCAACTTATTCATATATTACGGCAGAAAATACACTCTTTAATTTCTCTGCCACGTACCTAGTAGCTAGAGAAGGTATTGCATTACACCCAAAAATTGGAAACCGAGATTTCAACGTAAATACGTGTTTTGAGGTCCACTAAATACAAAAACTTCATTTTTAGAAAAAGGTCTGTTTGTGTGTCTGTAAGTGCATCTGTACATAACTCAAAAATGAAAATTATAATAAATTCCGAACTTGGTACTTAGGTTCACTACCTTCCAAAAATGCCACACAACGATCTTCAACATAATCACCCACCCCAAACTACGCTTTACATGGAACGCTTTTTCGAAATATTTTATTTTCTAAAAATGACTAACTATTTTGATTAAAATACAATACATTAAAGATATTTACATGAAAAATAAAATGTATATAATGAACTTTCCACCTCATTCGGAAGGAACTTTATATAATATTATATAACTGGTAAACGTTAAGCGATAGACGAAAACATAAGTATAGAACTCATTAAAACACACAATTTATTTCAAACAATTTTTTGTGGCATCAGCCATTTCCGAGATATCTATTATTAATTGTTAGAATTGTTCAATTCTTTGTCATTCTAAGTCCTTTCGATATTGTTTTTTAATCGCAATTGCACGCAAAGAATATCAAATTTTAAGGCCAATACATAGCGTCCATTTCTTAAACATTTGACTATCGCTATTCCCTTTGTATTCATAACAAAATGTGTAATGCAGCTATTTCCGGAAAGGGTTATCTTAATTAAAATGAAGTAAGTAGGAAAATAACTTTCGTAGGAATAATTTGCATACTCTAATAAGCGATAGAGGGTAGTGAAAGTCGTGTGAATGCAATGCATCAATTTTTCCATGTTTATTTTTATTGCTACATCCCCGGTATGTGTCACAGTAGTCCTACATAAATTAATTACAAACGTTTGATTAACTGTACAACATTATCTGAACTGCTGGTATAGTTTAAGTAGGAGTTTTGTGACATTTGATTACGCAGCAATAAATTTATAACATTAGAAAATGTGTTTTCGATTACAAATTGCATCAATCTTTCGCTCCTTTACACTACCGAGGTTCCTTTCTTAGGTATGAGTATATAATATCTATATATTGTGATATAACAATGTACAGTTTAAGCGTGTTTTCAATCGCTTCTGATAAGAGAACTGTGACACTGAAGAATCATCTTCATATTGACCGAAGATAGAGGGGTACACTTTTTATTTTTGTTTCAATCGAGAATCTCAGTGGAAAAGGGCACATACCACTTGTATAGTGATTGTGATTTTAGTACAGCGAGACAGCCAATATCATTTAGTAGTATCATAGCTAGTAAATCCTAGCAGAATGCACAAAATCCCAGTGGAAAAACGGCCCATGCCATTCTAGATGTTATGTGTCGATGTTTCTCGTTGGCCAGCTTGGTTTCAGACAGCCAAACACAAAGCGTTTCTAAAAGTTTATTTGGTAAGTTTCCAACATGGTGGCAGTAGCTGTTGAAGAAGAAAATATAACAATACAAGTAAAGCAGTTACAGATACAAGTAATATGAATTTTCAAAATTCTAAACCTCTTTAATTCCCAATTTATCTACCATAATTATATCCCGAAACCTTAACTGCAACCATTGATACAAAATGTGAAGACATACCAAGGCTTCCTTTGTAATTATTTATTTCAAGTTTTATAAAATTATATAATCCAAAAAATATTATCGAATATTTAATAGTATTTGCAAAAAAACACCATTCAGTTCATGTAACAATTTTAGTATAACAACAGGGATTTACATTTCCATACAAATCAGATCTCCTTAATTCCCTTTTGTTTTGAGGCCCCCTGAATTCATAAAAACATTTTTACTTTCTCTACTACGTTTAGTAAGTAGAAATTCCAAAAATTAGATACCGATATTTGACTATAAATACATGTTTTGAGGTGCGCTGAATCCAAATAAAGAATTTTTGGAAACATGTCCATGTGTGGTCTGTATGTAAACAGCATAACTCAAAAACGAAAAGTCGGATAAGTACCAAACTTGATATATGACTTTAGTATCTTCCAAGGATGCGATACAAAGATTTTCAGGATGATTCCCCTACCCCAGACTACACTTTACATGAAACATTTTTAGAAAACTTTGTTTTTCTCAAAAATGGCTCTAATGATTATCATTAAAATATCTTATGTTTAAGATATTTTCATGGCAAATAAAATGTACGTCTTGAATGTTCTGGGAATGACCTTAAAAGTCCTCTTCATTCTGAATGTCTTTTGCATAACACAAAATTTTATTACACGAAAAATTAGATTTCATTAAAACACAGTTTATGTCACATACAAGTTTTGTTTTTTTCGAGGGAACCATTTCCGAGATATTCCTTGTTATTTGTTTGAATTTTCCAATACTTTTACATTTTCTCAAATGGGAATTCTTTATTCGTTTTTTTAATGTCCTGGACGTGCAAAGAGAATGAAATGGTGCACTTAGCAACCAGTTCTTGAAAGATTTGGCTATCGTTTCAAGCCTACCACATTCCCCTTGCACCTACGAAAAAATTAGCAATAAGATTCTGCAAATGTTTAACTCGATTAAAATGAAGTAGATGGAGAGTAAGCGTTGGTATAAATAGTTTGTACAGGGGTAGAGAAAGTCATGTGAGTGCAACACCAGATTTTTAGAAAAAGCTCCGTGTCTGTGTGTGTTTGTGTGTGTGTGTGTGTGTGTGTGTGTGAACGGCATAAACTCAAAAACGAAAAAGTCGGATAAATGCAATTTGTATTTGGGTTCAGTACCTTCCAAAGATGCGACACGAAGTTTTTCAAGAAAATCCCGCCATACTCAGCTACCCTTTACATGTAACATTTTTAAAAATTTGGATTTTTTACAAAATGACTAATGAATTTGATTAAAATATCATATATTAAATATATTTACATGACAAATAAAATGTATACCTTGAATTTTCTGGAAAAGTCTTCATTTGGAAGGAATTTTATATAATCTTGTATAACTGGCAAATGTTAAACGATAGACAAACACGTACTACACAAAAATGTAGATCTCTTTAAAATATACAATTTTCTTAAAATAAGTTTTTCTGTGGCATAAGCTGCTTCTGAGATATCCGTTATTAAAGATTAGAATTGTTCAATACTTATCGTTCTTTTACAGCCTCGTTTCTTTTCAGTTGTTTCTCGAGATTGTATAGAAACAGTATGGAATTTAAGCCTGGCATATAGCGTCTAGTTCTTGAACATTAGACTATCGCTGTTCTTTTTGTATCCATAATGAAATTATAATGTAGCTATTTTTGTAAAGGTTTATTTGAATTAAAATATAATAGAGAGAAAAATAAGCTTGAATACAATTGGTAGAGGGTCAAGTTGAAATTTTCATTCACTGTCTACCTTGTTCGAGCCGGACTGAAACTTTCGTTTTGTTTTTCTTCTTTATTGGTGTAAACTCATCCGTATTTTCCAGCTTATGAGCTATGCACAGTATCTGGCATAGACGGACTTCACTGGGAAACAAAAGTGTGTCTGATCCCAAGATTATGTCAGTTCAAGTAGACAAAACACTATGATCAGGATCGGTTTTTTTTGTTTTTTGTTATTGGGATTAGGATTCAAGGCAGAGGGGGACTTCGCCCGTCGACCTACATAGACATTTTGCACCTATGCCCCGGGAGGGAGGAATGACGTGAGAGGCGGCCGGACTACGGGGCACGACAGGAAGGGGCAGGGTCCCTACCATTTACATGTTTTTAACCCCAGGATAGGCACTGTTGCAGCCGGTTCCTCCCCTATGGGCTTACATACTGGGACCCGGTGTCCGTCCCCATACTGGGGGACAAAGGAGCATCCTTTCCCCCTGCCATGCACACACCGAGACCTCCGGCCGACAGTACAACTATGAAAGAGACCAAGCGGATGAAAGGTGAAGTAAAATTAGATTGAGAGTGAAATGGAGGGACATAAATTTGGGGTAATTAATGATGCTTCCAAATATTCGCTTAGTGACCCGGGAAACCCCGAAAAAAACATGGGTCAGGAAGGTCAGTCATGGAAATCGAACCCACGACCTCCCGAATGCGAGCCCAGACGTTACCACCTGAGCCATCCCGCTCGGAGTTTTTTTTTATTAATGATAAACACGAAATGCAACAGATAGATGGAGCAAGAAGTACATACATGCGCGATTTATGACAAAGTGACCGATTTATGGCTGTAATTTTGCCGCAAATTTTCACGAAAATTGAAAGTCTCTGTGAAAATCTTTATTTATATGATGAAAACGAAAAAAATGGCATTTTCAACAAATGTATTCGTTTTGAATATGTTGGCTGTAAAGGAATGAGAATTAATTTAGAACGGTACATTAACCCGAAAATTTAGACTATGCTATTCTATTTTATTACCTGCAGGACCATCGATGTTGATAGGGTTTTCCTGATCTTTTGGAACATTCCGTTAGAAATACTTTCGTTTTGCAGCTCTTGAAATGATGCTGCGGCGGAAAAAATAATTAACCGCGTTGAAACAACAGAAATATGCATACTTACGGAAATGCGAATATAAGCAGAGCGCGTGATCAACAATCGATGACTACGACTGAAAGCTTGTCTTCAGCAGAATTTCAAAATCATTATGTAGCAGCGACAATGAGAGACATGACATTAAAATTATCGCGAAATTTTCATGAAATTTCTACAATGTTGTAAACTATAAATGACATTTTATATCCTTTTTTTCACGAAACGTTTTAAAAATAAACACCCAAATAACCAGATCCTGACTCTGATAAATCTGCGAAATTTGAATCCAATCGGAGAGCCACAGTTGATAAATCATTTTAAGAATAAAAGGCCACAGGTGGACAGTACATTCACCATGATTTAGTCTTATACGATATAGAGTCGGAGTCGTCGTTCAAGTGGAAAGACGTTGTTACAGGCCCTATAAAGCAATTCTATGTTGCCGACAAGGATTATTTTTTTCGTTCCAGGCAGCACACACCACGCAATCCCGGCCCATACACACCGTGGTTAGATAATACATGTGTGTGCGCATGCAAAACCGAAAAGTATTGTAGAAAATAAGTGTGGCATTTGAACCAAGCATTAAAGGAAGCTCCTAGCATAGCCTATTATATGAAATAAATAGCACTCATTTTTATTACTTTCTCTACTACGTATATAATAGATAGAGAAGGTATTGCATTCCACCCAAAAATTCGATACTGAGATTTCACGGAAATACATATTATGAGGTCCACCGAATCCAAAAAAGCACTTTTAAAAAAGGTCCATGCAAGTGTCTGTGAATATCATAACTCAAAAATGAAAAATCGGATAAATACTGAACTTAATATTTAAATTAAATTGAGTTTTATATATGGACGCTCTTTAACTGCTATGTTTCTTAACGTCCCATTCTATTTTGGGCGTGAAAGATCGGTAATTTCTCTCAGAGGCCCGTTTATCAGGCTTGAGGTTCTTTTACGTGCCGTTACACGGGACCACTGGCTTTACTTCCCTTCCGAAGGAAGCCATGCTAAGGATTTTTACGCCCAAAAAATACATTGACCTCCCCCGCGTTTGAACCCGCGACCTCGGGAACCAGTGGCTAGCATGGTAACCACTACGCCACGGGGGACGATACTTAATATTTAGGTTCAGTACCATCCAAAGATATGACACGAAGATTTTCAAGAAAATCCTCCCCCCCAAAACTACCCTTTACATAAATAATTTTTCAAAGCTTTTTTATTTTCTTTCGAATATCACAACGTATTAAAGATTCTGATTCAAATACATTCATATATTAAAGGTATTTACATAAAACATAAAATGTATGTCTCGAATGTTCTGGGAATAACCTGTGAAGTCCACTTCATTCGGAAGAAATTTTGTATAATCTTGTATAACTGTCGAACGTTAAGCGATAGACAAAAACATACTATACAAAGAAGCTGATGTCTTTAAAACACAATTTATTTCAAATAAGTTTTTTTTGTATAAGCCATTCCCAAGATATCCGTTATTAAAGGTTCAAATTGTTTATTTCTTGGTCATTCTCTTGAAGTCCTGTCAACATTCAACTGTTTCTCGCGATTGCATGGAAATGGTATGGAATGGTCTCCAGATTTTAAACATTTGACTATCGCTGTTCTCTTTGTATCTATAACAAAATGCGTAATGTAGCTATATCTGCAAAGGTTTAATTGGATTAAAATGTAGTAGATAGAAAGATAAGCTGAAGTTTGTCTCCCTACTAATAAAGATAGAGGGTAGAGAAAGTCATGTGAATGTATCACATCAAAATTTTAGAAACAGGTCGGTGTGTTTCTGTATGTGTGTGAACAGTATAAAAAACGAAAAAACAGATCAACACCAAGCTTGTATTTAAATTCAGCATATTCCAAAGATGCGACAAGATTTTCAAGAAAATCCCTCTACCCCAAAATATCTTTTACATTTAACATTCTTCGAAACTTTTTATTTCCTAAAAATATTTATTACGATTTTGATTAAAATACCATATATTGAAGATATTTAGATGACAAATAAACTATATATCTTGAATTTTCTGGTAACAAATAGCCTTTGAAGTCCTCTTCACTCGAAAGGAATTTGTATGATCCGTAACTGGTAAACTTAAACGATAGACGAAAACGTACTACACAAGAAATGTAGATCTCCTTAAAACACACAATTTATTTCAAATAAATTTTTGTGGCATCAGCCATTTCCAAGATATCTGCTACTAATAGTTCCAATTGTTCAATACTTGTCATTCTTTTGAAGTCTGTCAACAAGTTGTTTATCGCGATTCCATTTAAACAGTATGGAATTTTAAGGCCAGTGTATAGCGTCAGTTCTTAAACGTTTGACTAACCCTGTTCCCTTTGTATCTATAACGAAATGCGTAATGTAGCTATTCCTGCAAAGGTACATTTGGATTAAAATAAAGTAGATCAAAAAAATCTGATGTGCTACATTCACATGACTTTCTCTACCCTCTATTCTTTTATTAGTAAGTACACAAATTATTCTTACTCAAACTTATTTTTCTATCTGCTACATTTTAATGATAGATGCGATATTATTTTGTACGAAAAAATGAGATAAAAATGTTGATATAGACTCGAAAGTTATAAAGAGGTCAATAATTTTGACCAATATCTCAGCATAGGATTGCTTCAAGACCCGGGATTCGCAAAGGGTGTCAACAAGAAGTATTGCTGATAAAAAGTACATGTTGACCTTTTAATTGTTTCAGCTAAAGGTGTCAGATAGATATTGTACGTTATGTGCTGATGCTGAGTGGCTAGATGTATAACGGATACAAATTCTCAAAACGTGGCACTAATCCTTCAAAATATTCTTCTACAGTTTATTTCAGAGCAAGCAGAATCCGCAGCTTTCTTTCTTTAAGTGGAAAATTTCTTCTGTCTCGTTCTCCCTCCCTTCTTCCCTCCATCTCCATATCTTGTGTTTCCTCTCTCATTCTCTAAAGTAGATTATGATACAAGGGGTAAAAGTAGGTTTTTATTTTGCGAGTGGGAATGTTTGCGAAACGAAGGCCGTAGGCTGGGCATATACTATTTGTTAGACAGCGCTCGAATTTGTAAAATACAAATAATATTATATTGATTCCTGAAACTAACAGATATCACTTTTAGAACGCGTTCTTTAATCAAGAGATATGACGTTAAAAAGCAAGATGTCAGATGTTTTGTTAATTCGCTAGCAGTCATTTTCAGTGAAATTATTTTACTATGTTTTGCCTTAGATCAGGCAATGAAGCGACTAATGCTATATCATTTTGCTTTCTGGATGTCTTGAGCAAGTACTTCCAGTGCTATTCTTTCTGCTGTTTCTGTAATTTCACTTCCATTTCAATTTTTTCTGAATTCATAATTACCGCCACTTAATCTTTATATAGGTTAGATAAAAGAGTATCTTTTAGATCAAAGAAAACTGTATAGGTTAACTTTATAATGAATTTCGATAAATTGAAATATGAACATTTGTATTGTGAACACCATGAGAAATTAATCATGTGAAACGATATAATGAAAAGTAAAGCCTAATAAAACCAAGTCGAGTTACTAAACATGTGCAAATACAAAGCGTAATTGCCGTGTGATTGGACTAGAAACCAAAGTTGGTCACCTGAATATTATATCTATCCTGCAAGCTATTCTAAAAAGCCTTGAATTTCTACTTCTCGTTAATCTGATAAATGTTTTTGGAACTAATCTCAAAATACATTTTATTGTAGCTAATAGAAGTATACAGTACGCAAGTACATCAAATATTTTAAGAGAAAATCTATATGTATGCTGAACTTGATATATTAAATATCCTTAGCACGACCTGATGAGAAACAAAAGAATGGACATAACATTTCAGAAGAGTGTAGTATGAAATACCAGAAATTCCTACCAAAAACAGAAAATATCTCATAAATATACCAAAGTTATAAAAAAGAATACAAATTACATGCTTGAAAACTATATACATTTTTTCTAATTAATTTTTTTCCATTTCCTCTGGCTTCGTAGTTATATAAATTTCACTCAGGATGAAGTGGTCTTAACAGTCTATTCGCAGAAAGTTCAAAGTATACATTTGGTTCCTCGTATCAATATATTAAACATATGAATCATTAGAGATTGTTTTTTTCAAAATCAGAACCAACGAAAGCTTTCCATAAGATTTATAGTACTGTTTTTAAATTTATTATTGTCATTTAAACATTGAAATCATAACGCGACTACAATGAATTTTAAAAGTTACAATGCTTTGAAACGAATTAAAAATTTGATTATATATAATTTTATTCATTTTTCATACTTATCTATGATATGCCAGATTGTTGAATGACTCAAGGCCACCGAGAGATCAGCAGGAACACCTTATGAAATCAACAAACATTCTAGATGGATACCTGTAACCATATGCTGAACTGTGGGAATGGAATGGCAGTTGAAAGTTGGCTGATGATCCTTTGGAAGGAGATATGAATGGGTAATTAAAGTACGTCCAATATGAGGTCTGCTGAGAAGTGTACTCACGTGCAAAAATTCCACGATGAAACGGAGCTGTTTATGTTGGTACTGATAAAATCTAGCCACGTCCCCTACCAGCTTGACCAGCTCTGTTTTTTTGAGGATAATTCTAGCCACGGATTGGCAGGGTACTTTACCTACTCAAAAGTAGGTATGGTAGAACTGCTGAAGGATAACACTACAACTTAAACCTTCTATTTTTATGCTACTCTACCGTTTTCTTAATGCCGGGTTTGTTATTACCGTTTAGTAGCAACAATAACTTAACCTTCCTTTTTATGTCGCTGATGAAAATTCTCGTATTTGTAAATGTCTAGCTGTCATTCAGTTTAACCAGACAAGCAAATGATTCTTGGCATCTTCCTCTAGAAGGCCGATTTATTTGTAATTGGTTTAGTCATTCCTTGTGTGCCAATCGTAGCAAAATTTTTCAAAGAGGAGTATACGAACCACTCCCGTCCCTATTTCACATAGATTATACACATCGTTCAGTGGTTAGTTTTTATTCCACTGAATTGTTTTTCAGGCCAGACACATAGAGAACTGATACCGGCCGGTCGGAATCAAAAGCTGGTTACCTGAAAGTGGAAACCTTACGGAGAGAAAAACACTATAGCGATCTAGGGGAACAGGTCACATTTTATTCACGACGAATTTGATGTTTCATCGGGTAACTGAGACCGTGATTGGAACTTGTGGCGTTTAGTTTGCTATTGGACGTGGAACTCCAGCACAACTAGCATTGCTTATATATTTGTGGAAATTTTGGATGTCGTGATGCGGAACCTTGAGATCGACCAGTTTTGGAGAGTGGCATGTTGTTTCTTTAGCTGCTTCATCAGCTTTTCATTTCTGGATATGTTTAATGTGAGATGTACCCACATAAGTATCACAGGTTCATTACAGGATTTTATCTTATTATACAACAGTAAAATTTTGTGCTATAAAGAGTTCCTGAGTGAACTGTTGAAGATCTACAAGAGTCATCATGTATTCCGGGCAAATCTTATGGCAAAAAGCTCACAGAAGAATATAGTATGGTAATTCCGAAAACGAAAGAAATTGTATGCTCACAGTGTACCACAGCACAAGCATTACTTTCATTCGTTTTGAATCCATCAGTGTGTATATATAGGTATGAAGTTTTGATGTAGGTATGCCACAAATTTCGTGAAACATTCGTTGGTAATGGAAAATATCTGTATCCGGTTTGCTGTATTTTGCTATATTGGTGATGATAGGCGGGGTTTCGAGTCTCCAAGATATGAGGAAATCCTATATTGAATTTTGAAATTCTATAGCTAAAGGTAGTGCCTTGGGATTGTCCAGCTGAAATGCGGTTATTGTCGCGAAAAGGGAAGGGATATGGAAAAGCAGCAGAGTCTTGTAAGTCAGCAATCTTTGAAGTATACAACAAACTCAGAATGTTCTTCTTTGTATGCAGAAGTAGCTGTTATGTATCTTCTATTTGTAAACTCTCAATATGGGTTGTGAGAAAGGCTTCCAATCAAATACTGAGTGCAGTCGAGCTTCTTAAGAGCACTGGGACTATCTGAGTTACATACAATGAAGCTATAATTAAGTTTAGGCCTATAATCATCCAGTATGCACGGAGTAGTATACTAAACTTAGCTCTCTAATTTTTAGCAGTTAGCTTTAATTATTGTAAGGTGTGAGCTAAAGATTAACTTCCTGCCAAATTGAAATTCAGTATACGAATGTTATTGACCATTGTATGCGATGATTGTTCATTAGTAGTTCGACTTCTGAAAGCAATTTTCTAGGTCTAGAGAAACCTTGTTTTTAGAGATCCGAATCGAAGGCCAAGCTTCTGCAGCTTCAAGTATGGAGATTCTGAGGGGGGGTGAATTGTAGTAACTTTCGAGTTATTTTGCGTCCTTTACAAAAATGGTAATATTGTCAGGATATAAATACAGCTTAACGGGTGGTCGAAGGCATGACACATTTTATTGATGATCACTAGAAACATTTAAGACAGACCTTGTGGTTGAGAGAGAAAACGATTAGGTATTAGTCGCATTCGTTGTTTTGCAGAAATTGTAGATAAATGCGATCATGCTTCCATTGATTCCAAGTTCCATTAGAGATGATGATGTAATTTTGCGAGATGGAATCGTATGCCTTTTCTATATTAAGACTGACTAAAACCATATGCTGTTGATTACCAAAAGCCGCAGTTACTCCTGATTCAAGCATAACCATGTAACAATTTTGATGAAAGTCGGTCTGTATGTTGCTAAGCAAGTTATTAAATCAACATGTGTTTTCGTAATTATCTTTTCAAGGAGCTTGTACGTGGTACACGTTAAGGAAATCGGTCAAAACTTTATGGGTAAAGAGTGGTCTTTATTTGGTTTTGGAATAGGAATCATTGACCAGGGAAGCATTTGTTAGAACATTTATGGTTGTAAATATTTTGCAGATACTATTGTGCATTCTTTGGTAAGTGTTTTATTATTTTATATGAAATGTTATCCGGTCCAGAGCTTTTACTTCTGCAATGTAAAAAATCCTTCAATATTTCATCAAGGCATACTTTTTCATTGAATGGTTGGTTTATGTCAACTACATTGAAGAACCAGATATCATCTTGTAGTAAATAATTTTTGTTCTTAAGAACTGAACTTCAGGATCACAATTAAAGTCACTTGAGATATTGGAGAAGTCTTTTCTAAAGTATCTGCGATAATATGTGAATCTGTAATTAATATACCAGAACGTGGTAACAAAAGATGAGAAATCCTATTTAAACTTCTGGCACTATAAACGGTTCGAAGTTTGCGCCATATTTCAGATTGAGTAGTTCTATTGTTAAAGAAGTTAACCAAAAATTTCTCTTGCTTCGCTTAACGTCCAATGGGCAACTGCACGAAGTTGCTTATACAAATAAGTAATTTTGTTATTAATGGTGGGATTGCGTTCGTGCTTTTAGTATTCTTCATTCTTTAGTTTGACAGCTTCTCTCCATTCTTGATTCCAACAAGGAACGTGACTGTGTTTGGACACATGGAACTGGTTGGAATACATGTTCAGCCTGTTTTAATGATAGCAGTAGAAAAAATACGACTGTAGTATCAATAGGCGTAGTGGAAAATGATTCAGGCTGTGGAAGTTTTTCTACAGCAACTTGAAGAATGTCTTTAAATTTCAGCCAGTTCGCTTTATGTAAATTCTCAAAACATTTTCTTTATATTTATGTAAACATATTATTCTGTTTATATAAACAAAAATACGGGTTAGGTGTATACTAGACTGTAATATTCATTCATTATCTGTTTACCCTCCTCTTATGTAGGACTTACACCCCCCAGGACTTACAAGCGGGTGCCTGGGGTCAGAGGCCCGTCGAGGAGCAGACACTCATGGATCAGATAGAACAACCAGGATGAGTGATCAGCCCGATGCCTGGTATGGGATGAAGGAAGTAGATGAAACGAAATGTTGGTGAAATGGATGAAAGGAAAGGTGATGATGGAGCAGTTGGTGGAATGAATGGCGGGGGAAACCGGAGAACCCGGAGAAAACCCGCCCAGACGCCGCTTCGTCCACCACAAATCCCACATGCAGGTCCCTGGGATTGAACCCGGATCGCCTCGGTGGGAGGCGAGCGGTCTAACCACTCGGCCACGGCGCCGCCTTTACTAGACTGTAATAGTGATAGGAAAATGCTCACTACCGTAAGGTGTGGAGTACACCGACCAACTAAACAACGGCACAATGCTGGGGGAGCAAAGTGAGAGGTCGATGTTGCTCAAGGAGCCTAAGGCAACGTTGTAATCATTTGGATTAGGAGAATTTAAAAGTACTAAATTATATGTATAAATAAGTTTTGTCAATAATCTTGCCGCGATAATCAGTGACATTGCTACCCCAGAGCAGGTTCTGACGTTAAGATCGCAAGTATAATATAAGGTTGAGGTAATTCAGACATTAAGTCAGAAAGAGCAATAAAATCGATATCCACACAGTTAGTAAAATAAACGTTACAGAATTAATAGATGTAATAAAAAAAACTGACACTGCTACAGCCTCCAGGCGTACTTCGAGGCAGATTTTTATAGGGTATATTATTACTAAGATACGTCGCTACGCCACCACTGGTATGACGAGTCTCAAGACGATTACATTTATAGCCATAATAGTTTCAGAGAAGTAAGGTTTTGTGTTCTAAGTTGGTTTCCTGCAAACGGATAGTGCTAGGTTGGAGTGTATGTATAAGAATTTGTAAATATTCCAATTGAAGGAAAAAACATTTATGTTCCCCTGGACTACACTGCAGCTGTTATTTATGGCAACACGAAGCATTAATTCTGGTCTTCAGATATGGCTCGTGGTTTCGGAGTGTGCAAATTGCGCACATCTCCGATTGCAGCCAGTATTTTCTTTTTCATGCTTAAGATTCTGTTAAACTGTTACCCTTGATACAGTTTACGCAACATTTTATCTAGTCGTTTTATGAATGCTAGTTTTGAGACATCAACAGACCCCTCCGCATTCTAATAAAACCTCAACTGAGCAAAGTCGAGTATACATTGGACTCTCCTCTATGAGGGACAAAAAGGATTCATTAACCGCCATAGATGTTTTTTCTGAAGGTTTTATTTTCTTAGGTAGTGGTTTAGCTCTGTAGCTAGTACCGGCGTTGTCACCAGACGACTCAACTTGGGGTTTAGTGTACGTAAACCCCGCAGTTCCTCTGGGAATTAGTGCTCTCGGTAGAAGAGATGGCTTGTTTCGTGGTGTTCTGAATTTCCATCGACATTTCAAATAAGATTACAAGCGTACAGTTGCATTAGGAACGTATGGTTGCAGATGAATCAGGATTAGCAGAATTAACGGCAGGTTGATTCTTCTGAAGCAAGGAGTAGGACCTCATGATGCTGGGACACTGACAGATAAAGGAGGAAATTCATTGGAGTGTGTTAACGGCTGATCTGATGAGCCAGTAGGTTCACTTCTACCCTTGTTGCACTGACGGGTCAAATGACCTTCCGTCTTGCATAAGAAATAAGTGTATGTATCAGAAAATATATGCTTTCGGTGGTTAGTGACCTCGAAATTGATCTGAAAACTATCTGGAAGTTTGTCGAAATCTTCAGGGGCTACGTGCAACTGTCGTCGAAAGCTTAATATGTGGGAAAAACCAGGGTTACAGATTACCGCTCTGATGTAAGTGATAGCAGATGTAGGGTGAATACCGTGACTTAGCAAATACTTCTCAATGTCATGGTGAGGCATACTGTGCATACATTAGATAATATGACTCTCCTGCATCTAGTTATCATGTTAGCGCTAAGCGCCTCAGTTATCTTTTTACTTCCTAAGTACGAGCATGCATATGTGTTAAATATGTGCGAGACAATTTGGATGTTTGTTGGGTCAGTGAGTTTACATATTGCAAAAATATATTCTTTGATGGATATATTGCCATATGCCTCAATAACAATGTTGTTTATGGGTCCGCTCTGTGCTATTGCGGAATAACTTTATGATGGGTTTACAGTAGTGGGTTTGGAAAATATTGTATTTACTGGTGACGTAACCTGAAATTCACAGCAACTTCAGCAATCCGTGTCGCCTGTGGCTTGGACGCTGCCTTCAAAATACGTGTAACCAACAGAGCTGTTTTTTTGAAAACACTTATAACCATTTTTGCGTCACAGAATGGAGTAATTGTTACGTAGATTATATATAAATCAAGAAAATTCAACGATTACATCTCATTAACAGCATCAATGGTCTACTTTGTGTTTACAGTAAAGGTGGATAGTTTGGGGTGGGGAGATTTTGTTGAGAATCTTTTTGTCGCATTCTTGGATGACACTGAAATTAAATACCAAATTTGGTGTTCATCCAGCTTTCGGTTTTTAGTTATTCTATTCACACATACACACATACAGAGGGAGAGAGAGGGGGATGGACCTCTTCTAAAAGTATTTTCTATAAAACCTTATATCAAATTTTTTGTGTGGAATACAATACTGCTAATACTTTCTATAAGAATGTGCCAATAGAAGTAGCGATCACTATTTTAAGATTTTTATCGTCTAAGTAATATTAGTTCCCATTTATAAAAAGGTAGTAAATGAATTTGGCAGTTTACATACATATATTATTTTTGCAATACTTCCTGTAACTTACTTCCTTTTTCCTCTATCTACTTACATTTTATTACCTTTGCATGAGGAGATGGTACAGAAGTTATTCTGGCTACTGTAAAAGCATTCAACTCGCTTATTGTACACCAGGGCACTTGTGGGTGCTTGTGACGTAATTAGTTCTGGGCAGGACGTTCTTCCCTTCCTAATTGGGTGACTTCGTTCGAAAACAGGCATCCCTTCCTCTACCTCTACCACCTCCCTTCCTGTTTCAAAGTTCTTCACTGGCTATAAACATAGAATACACTGCAAACCACTTTACATACAGAATAATGCTCCAGTGCTTCTGTACTGAGGCCTGCAACTTTCTAAGTGTTTTCCCCTTCCACCTTATCATGACACAGGTTCAGTAATGACAGACAAGAATCACTCTTTGTTCAGGTTTGAATTTCGGATAGAACTATTTCTTGCGCTTTTACTTTCTCTGCCACTAGCCTAAGGTGGCTTTGAATGTCATACAAGTTTGATATCTAGATTTTGCTAGGAATACAGTTTTAGGTTTTAAAAAATATCCGCCTGTCTTTTTGTGTGTATATCAATCTTCAACTATAATCATGATGTAATATACTCACACGATTTCCTCTACGAATAAAAATTTCACTTTCATCCATTATACCGCTAAGTATTATACTATTCATGCAAGAAGTTATACTCTATCCACCTTACATTACTCATCATGTATGTTAGCCTTGAAATGACTTCAAGTAATAAGTGCTTAATTGGAAAGAGTGGAAACAGCGTATCATCGCACCATGTTTATTCGACGTAACAAAACAATAATTACGATGGAAAGAAAGAAAAAAATCTGATTTGTTACATTGAAATTCTCTACTAATATCATTTCTTTTTATGTCTCTTCTAAAAATTATGCTTAGAAAAGTTTATTCTTCTATCTACTTTATGCTAATCGCGATAAACGCTTGCAGTAATCACATTTCATTGTGATTACAAAGGAGATAAAGGAGAAGCGACAGTCAAATATTTAAAAATCCGTGGCTGCGTGCTACATAGTTTTAAAATTCCATACTCTAAGCACACCATCATGAAAAACAAAAGAATGGTGACTAACATTTCAAAGACGTATATGGTTTTGGAAAATCCAAACCAGTAACAAATATCTCGATGATGATTAATGGAACAGACAGTTATTTCACAAATTAGGTGTCTTAACAAGTTCTACGGTTTTATTTTAGCACGTTTTTGTATATCCCTTACGGTTTAACATTATACAATATTACACAAAATTCGCTCAGAATGAAGATGATTTCACTGGTTATTGGCAGGAATTTCCAGATATTCATCACGCAAATATCTTAAACATATTGTATTTTAAGGAAATATTTTCCAAGCAAGGAGTAGTTTGGGATGGGAGACCGTCATGAAAGTCTTCGTGCTGCATCCTTGGAAGAAGTTGAACCTAAATATCAAGTTTAGTAGGTACTTATCCAACATTTAGTTTTTGAGTTTATATTGCTGCTGTTCCTGCTCTTTCCCCTTCTCCCTCTCCCCTTCTCTCTTTTTTGGCGAAATCTCGAGATGTACCTACTATAGGCAGGTGGAAGAGAGAGGCTTACTATGGGTACAATGCAGAACTCATTAAAACTTAAAATTTATATGTTTGTTGCGTTTGGTTTTTAAGAAGGATTTACGTATATTTAATTTTTTCCAGATTGAATAAAATAATACAATAAAATAATCTGTAAAACACCAGCACACGTAGATTGTAATATCGTTTGTTCTTTCTCTACATTGAAATTTTGAATTGCATCTCCGTTAATTTGGCAGCAAGAAATAAATCGCTGTACGTATATTTTAACTAGTATGTCTCCCAGCAAAATCCAATGATGTGGAGTTAATATCTGGTCTGTATATAAAAATTAGGTTGCATATTAATTAACATCACTCCTTTTTACTAACATTAATTTGTTATTAGATGTCCGGTGCTGTTCGAGAACATTCATTTTCACAAACCTATGTGATACTCCAAAGTTTTAGTTAGTTTTAATGATAGCTTCTTTTTTGCGTTTTCAATCCGAAAAGACACCATAATATATATGCAGCAAGGCACAGCTGGCATCCTGTGAGCTGTCACAATTTAGCATCTATTCAATCTTTTAACTTTCTCTGGCAGCTACATATAGTAGGTAGAGGAAGTATTACATTCCATCCCAAAACTTGGTACAGAGATTGCAACCAGAATACGTGTTTTAAGGTCCTACGAATAAATACATAATGTAGGCGTTTTTTCTAAAAACTAAAAAGCTCTCTGTGCAAGTACGCACGTAAGTGTGTATATGCCTGTCTGTGGTTTGTAAGAATGGCATGAGAGAATAAGCGAAGGGATAAATACCAAGCTTCGTATTTAACTTCAGATCTCTCAAGGATGAGACACAAAGGTTTTCAAGAAAACTCCCCCATCCCAAATGTCTCTTTACGCTTTGACGTTAAAATAAAAATTATATAATAATTATGTAAAAATAATGTAGTAACTTAAAAGAATAAAGAGCATATGATCATCAGACAAGTTGCAGATGACTAGGTAGGGTAAATACGAATTTACCTTCCTGGAACCGATCCGCGGTTGAGGAACACTTGGCTTGCATTCTAAAATAGATAACAATCTAGTGCAGAAGCTTAATTTTATATCATTCTTGCATTTAGCCTCTAATGGTGATAAAGAGAACATAGACACAAATTCCCTGTTGCAAGCTGCAGTCAATTTAAAATGCGTTACGATAGGACTCGTAATAAGCAAGATTTCGACAACGAAGTGAGCAGTATCATTAATGAATATGCCCGGTGTCCTAAAATGGGTAAACTTCAAGTTGGTTTCTTCTTAAATTTCACGTGCATTATCACACCTAACACTTTACAGTTCGCAAAGCCTCTGTTCATAAGGCTCGTGTACTGAAACAATTTCCATTTGCGTTCCTTTCAATTCTCTCTTCTAGGGACAATTTTAGGAAATCATTTTATTAATCCTGGGTGAGATATTGAAACGGCATTTCTAAGTTAAGCATAATCTGCAGGTTACATAAATATAGATAAAAGACCAATTCGAACCACCTGGATTAAGCACTGTAACGAAAACCAATATACATCTTATATTATAGTTAGCTGGCCTACCCCGACGTGGCCTTTTAAATCTTGAATGACAACTTAATTCTTTTTACATCCCCTAAAGTCTTCAGGAAATTATTGTACAGTGATCTACAATAGGCATACCCCTTTACTTTACTTAATGTAGTACAGCTTGTGATATTCCCAATAAGGGATGAAAAATGTCCTGATATTCATGAAAGTGAGAATAAGATATCTGTGAATATTATAGGTATTCCTGAACCTCCTCCCACTCTTCTCTGATAAGGTTGTGCAATCTATAAATAAAGCTCGGCGCAATAGACGCTAACAACTTAGATAGCAGGCAAATAGACACTACAAGTTCAGTCACACGGAATTCCACAGGACATCTCAACAACGCTAATCAACTTCCAATTACGCCGCAAAAGGTTTGCTTACTTAAAGGATATTGGCATATGGGATTCAATATAAAATATGTGCTCTACCGTAATCAACTGTAATCCATATGTTATACACAAAGGTGTAAATAATGTAAATTTTTCTAAAATATTGTTACACATATGTATGATATGTTTTGATTGTATATCTTTGTATTTAATGTAAGCTACTTTCCAAAATACTGTTACTAATATGAATGTAAATATCCGATTGTATGCCTTTGATTTGCTAATATGCTTGTAAAGAATATATTGGTCGCGTTGTGACCTGTAATTAAAGCGACCTTAAATAAATTATATTAAAAAAACGTTCAATCAGCAATGATAAGCATTGGGCACAATTATTTATTCATTTACCACTTAAAAACACATTTTGACCTCACAGAACAATATAGAAATATAAAATAGTTATGTACCACATATTAAAGTTAATAAACTCCAATTCTTAAAGGAATAAAAACTGTATACATTTTTTAAATTTGTACTCTTATTTCTGTGGACCACTCACTCTGACCTTGGGTTTTTCATGGTTTTCCGTGGTCGGTAAGCGAATGCTGGAAAGGTTTTTCTACTATCACGGTTTCCTTTCTCTCATTTTCTCCGTTTCCTTTTCATGTTTCAGGTGTGATTCCAGGTTTCATTCCAGCTCGAGACGTGCTGGACAGGTGGCATGGAGGCTTTCCCAAGGAACACCAGAGCGCTGCCTGGTGTAAACATCGTTCATCGCCCTCTCTGGACAGCTTCAGTAAGTAGTCGGGTCTTTGACCTACGAAATATTAGGGATTTCTTACATTGCCTGTCTGCCTGCGGCCTCCTCCGTTGTATACCTACCCTGTTATAAATAGTTATGTAATAGTAATAACAAACGTTACAATGTTTTCATAAAATACAGATAGTATGAAGATTCGCCACATCAAGGCCACCAAGTTAATCGTTTTGGAAATTACGCATAGCCTGTAAACACCGAGAAAATACATTTTCAGTTGTTAATTATGAAACTTCGATTGACTGATTCTGACGCTGTCATAGCTGACATAACTTTCTCTCTATACAAAATTATTTAGTATATGCTGGTTATGAACTCATTTCAACATTCAGAAAGAATACATAAAAACTTTCTTTCATAAGGGCCGTTAAAATATTTTGGCATAAATATCACATAACATCGTATCGTATAAGTAGAACCGATTTTCTTTTGTTTTGCTCTTTTCTCAGTAGCTAAATCGTGGCTAATTACATACTCGTATATTATTTAGAATGAATTATCTGTGGAATAACTATTTTCTTCTGCAGGGTATTCGAAACTAAAAGTCAAAGCCGCCTTTGAAAGTATGTGCTCTTGTGACTGCAACTGTTCATATTCTAATATTCAATTCATGTAAACATTTTAGTGTTTTAATAATCGAAATTGTATGTTGTTTTGTAGCCGATATCCGATGTGCATTTCAATGGCGAAAATATTATTAAAATTGGTTAAGTGGTTTCCGTTACTCTATACACACATGTATGTGTAAATGTATCTGTATTAGTATAGATAATTTTGTTTGTTACCGTTATCTCTTACCAAGATATTATCTCATAGGATTTCGAGTTTAACAAATATCGCTAATTTACTGTAGAATTGAGTTGATTTGATATTTTTTCAGAAGTAAACGTACAAGTAAACAGATACGCATGCACAAATTAATGTCCGCATTTTTCTCTTGTTTTAAAGAACTCCATGTCTTCACCTGAGAAAATAACAGGCTTATTTTAGTTAAGCAACATTTTATTACACTAGTGGACAGTACATATCATGCAATCAGAGTTCATCCTCCTCCTTTATTCCAATACCTCCTTTTACCTTCCTGACGATATTTATTTCTATTAAGATGCAAAAAGTTGAGCTTTTTAAATTTTACGCAAATACTTGAGTGGATTTATATAAATCTCAATAAAGGAAATTTAGAAAGCGTTTATTTTGTTTCAACCGTTGTCGTTCTTATGTGTATGGAAGGGTAAAGTGGATTAAAGCCTTAGTAATTTTTCTGCAGCTGCACTAATGCCTACTATAAAAGTCGGAGTTTTCTGTAACGCTTACATAAGGAAGACAGTTCATCTTTCAGCAACCAGAGGAGAACGTCCAAACTGCTTCGTCGCGCATTAGCTGCCTTTTTACTACAGGAAGTATGTCATTTTGCAAGCCTGATACATGTTATTTGCTCCTTATACATAAAAGAAGGTAAAAAGAGCTTCAAAGTAGCCTATTAATACGACACAGGGCCTAAAGTTAGCAGGATAGTCTTGATGCAGTGCGGAAGTTTATTTATTCCATAGGGGCCCGTGGTTTTGCACTTGCTTGCTGCTTCACTTTTAGGAATTGCAGAGTCTGCAAGAAGGCAAGGACCCGCAATGAATATTAATCAGATTGCCGCCACTTACTATTTTATTTAACGGCTCTACAGTACAGTCCGCCACTCTTAAACTGGCCCTCCTGCCCACATTATCCTGTTTCTTCTTCACAATGAACTGGCATGCCTTGTGTAAGGCTTTTATGTGTCTACATACAAGGTGAGCATGATTAAAACGGAGACATTTAGAAAAACCTAATAATATCTCCAAAATGTTTCAAAATCTAACGTTTTATTATTCCGTCAACACTTTTGTAGCCTTTTAAAACACATTGTTGGTTCTTATTTGTTTTGAAGGGAGACTAAATGGCGAAAATTGCCAAAAAAATAAAATTTTAACTTTTGTGTGGTCTACGTAATGGAAATTCCTTTTTAACTTAATATACGATATATTTTATCATGATACTATATTTTCCATTTTGTACTGTAAATTCTGCATCACAAAAAAAAAGCATATCTCCTACACAATTTGGAGTAGAAAAGTAAACTTAGCCCATATTTTAGGATAATTTTTGCTACAAATAGGTACTACTGTTAAGTATGGCACCTTCTGTCTCCTCACGGCATGTGTTTTCTTTCTTTGTAAATTTATCAGATATATTTTTCTCCATTTTGGCTTTGAACAGCTTTTCCTGACTTTCTGGTATAGATGACCCGTTTTCTTAGACAATAATGTGACGCAGTGGCTATGGCTCAAAGTTATCGGGGGTTTGGCGACGAGCAGTCAAAGTAAACAACGATCATAAGCGTAAACACCGGGATCGTTATCGGCAGAACGTTATAACCAGAGGGTTCTGGAAGCTTCTTCACCTCCTCCAGAAAGTCTATACAAATAGTTTTAGAACGTTCAAGAACCTTATGGAAAGATTCCACTGTCTATATAAGCGAGCGTACTCGCGAGAGAGTCAGTTGAGGCAGTTGCGAGTCGAGTGTGAGAGAATTGTTGAGTCAGACAGTAAGTGTGAGAGAGAGCGAGTGCATCTCGGGTGCGACATCATAAGCGATTCTCCAAGCGAGTTAGTGACGCCTGTGGTGACTGCAGCGAGTACTACTGCGGAGCGGTGAGGTCTTGTGTTCGACTCCCCAGTGAAACGAATCGTTCGACGTGAAAAGGCCACGTCACGAAGGAACTGAAGTGACGGAGAATTGAGCTAGTTCACCTTAGTGAAGTGATAGTGTGAACGAAGTGAACTTCCAGTGAAGATGAACTGGATAAGAACTTAGAACTGTGACAGTGGGTACTGAGAAAAATTACAGTTAAAAGAAAAGTTGGACAAAGTCACGCTATTCAAGATAGCTAAATTAAATTTTAGGGTAACAACAACCTGTAAGTGGTTTTTTGGATATAGTTTTGATTTAATAATAATGTTGGTCAGTTTGTAAAAATTAATTGCTGATAAATTGTAATTAAAACACACTATAATTAAGAACATGCTCTTACTCGTACCTTTCTTAATATACTCAACTATTGGGTGAACTTAGAACGCGTTTATCTATATTCTGTGAATATTTCGGTCTGATATCCTAAATACTATTTGAGATAATGGGTTATGAATTTATTAGACTCAACATTGGCGGCATAGGGGTTATAAACTCTTTAATAGTTTATATAAGTTAAAGAAAAATTAAATTATATGTTTACTCCTATAGTGCAGATCAAACGACACTTCGTTGGCTCAACATTTGTTCGTTTTGGCAGCACTGACAAATTAGGCACCATTTCTATTTTCAATACATACAGCATGGAACCAAAAGGAACGATCTAGGCACTACACTCAAGTTTCTCCCTTCCTTCTGTTACACGGGTATTAATTCTTTTTTTAATTTATTTATTTTCCTTTTATGACTGCTGACTTTACTTTTTTCCTTACCACTATCAGGCATAGAAAGTATTGTATTCCAACCAAAATATTCTACATGAGATTTCACCTGAAATACATATCATGGGGTCCCCTGAATCTAATAGAAGCACTTTCAAAAAATGCATGTGTGTATGTGTGGTTGTGTGTGTGTATATATACGTAAACAGCGTAACCCATATATCATCTTCCAAGGTTGCTACGGAATATATCAAGAACATCCTCCCACACCTAATTACCTTTTGCATTGTTATTTTTTAATTTTGTTTGTTAAATTTGATGTTCTTAAAAATAGCTGTCATAATTTGTAATCAAATATCAAATGCTTATTATATCTGTATTAATAATAAAAAGCATATCTTGAAAATTTGCGAATACCCTGTAAAGTATTTTTATTTTCTCTTAACCCAAAAATTCGATGCCGGGATTTCACCGGAAATATATGTTTTATGGCCCCCTGAATCCAAAAAAAAGCATTTTTGGAAACATGTCCGTGTGTGTGTGTGTTTGTGTGCGTGCGTGCGTGCGTGCGTGCGTCTGTCTGTGAACAGCATAACTCAGAAACGAACAATCGGATACACACCAAACTTGGCATTTAGGTTCACTATCTTCCAGAGATGCGACACGAAGGTTTTCAAGAAAATCCCCCCACCCCAGATTACTCTTTACATGGAACATTTTTCGAAAATTTTAATTTTCTCAAAAATGGCTCTAACGAGTTTGATTAAAATATCATATATTTAAGAAACTTTCATGAAAAATAAAATGTATATGTTGATTTTCTGGGAATGTCTCCAATAGTATTCTTCAATGTGAACGACTTTTGCATAACTGGTAAACCATAAGAGATAGACAACATTTTACTACACAAAAAATGTAGATCGCGTTAAAGCACACAATTTATGTCATATACATTCTTTTGTTGAGTAAACTATTTTCGAGATATTGCTTGTTATTCCCTTAAATTTTCCAATACTTATACGTTTTCTCAAATGGGAATTCGTTATTCATTTTTTGTCCTAGTAATGCAAAGAGAATGGAACACTCCATATAGCAACTAGCTCTTAAAATATTTAACTATCGCTTAAAGCCTGCCAATTCCCCTTGCATCTACAAGAAAATTAGCAATAAGATTAACATCTGGATGAAGCATATGGAGAATAAGTGTTTGCAAAAGTAGTTTGTACAAGAGTAGAGACAGTCATGTGAGTGTAACACATTAGATTTTTTTATTTTGAAATAATTTTATATAATTATGTTTAGCTCTTAAGCCTTAAGAGACAGAAAAGATTATGCTATAAACATTGTATATATGGTTATAATATACAGTTTATATCGAACAAATGTTTTGTGGCACTAATCATCTCATATATTTGTCGTTATTGATTCCAACTTCCAATACTTTATTATATACTTCTAAGTGCTAAGTCGCCAACCTTTTGTTTGGGTATGGAATTTCAAAGCCAGCATATAGGTTTCTGAAGATATGACTATCACTTCAGCCTCTTGTATTCTCTTGTACCTACAACGAAATGTGTAATGAAACCACTTCTCAAACGTTTATCTCAATTGATGTGATGTATATGGAAAAAGCAACATTCGAAGGAATAATCTGTAGAACAGATATACAAAATAAAGAATAGTAGGTAAAGAAAATCGTGTAGAAGTAACGCATAAATCTTGCACCTTGAGTTGGGCCATAAAGGAAAGTAGGATTTTATGTTTCCATTGTGTCTTCTTTTGTCTATATTGTGGTGCTGGTGGTATTAGGTTAAGTTCTCCAAAACGTATTCCATTTGGAATTTCTTAAGCTATTTTTTTCGCAGCATGCTTTCAAGTTCCCCGCCTCATTTTTGCAGTGTTAAAAAAGTTAGTATTGTTTCCATCTCTGTATTCTCTCAGTGTAAAGACAAATAGCTTATTTTAGATTGGATGTTGAGGTGGAAAATTCAGGAAAACGATTAAACATAAATAGTAAGTATTCCACCACTATGGAAGCTATTCACAGCATTTACGATTGCAGATTTTCGGTTTCTTGCTCCAGCAAAACTAACTCCACAAGACGCAGTTTATTTACTTTGTTAGTTTTCATCTTTGACCGTCCTGCAGCCTTGAGTAGAACAGATAAAATATCAAGCGGTTGTCCACTGCGGAACAAATACCAGAGATGCATGTTGTTGTCCACAGCCTTCTATAAAATTGCAGAACTAAGCAAAGAGGCATTGGCCATGCAAAAGTAGGATGATGTCAGCCAGGAATTTCTCATATAAATCTAACTGCTATGGATCTTAGCATCCCATTGGTCGTAAAATACTGAAAATTTTGCTTTTATCAGACTCTGAGGTTCTTTTACATGTCGTATATCTACGACACGGGACCACCGGCTTTACTTTCCTTCCGAGAGAAGCCATGCTAAGGATTTTTACGCTCGAAAAAATCCATCGCCCCCTAGACCTCAGGAATCAGCTGCTAGCATGGTATCACTAGGTCACGGAGGTCGACACCTATGGAGTTAATGTACTATTACAGTACTTATTGCAAAGTTTAACCCTCTTATAAAATACCTTTCATTTTATTTTAAACACTGCATAAAAACGTAAATTTTGCAGATGAATTTTGTGAAACAGCCATCAGTAAGAATTGCAGTTTAATTTTGAGTGCCCGAAACTTTAAAATATGGAATTTTCCCTCATAGACAGAAATATTCAGCTGAATTGAAAAGAAGAAGTGATGCACCATTTTCAAACAGTAGCTGTATAGTATGAAGTTAGCAAATTCTCAAATTATACTACTAATTTAAGTGAGAAATAAAGCAAAAGTGCATTACAAAACTTTTCTTTAAATAGTGAAGAAAAATGTAATAGATCCAACAGAGTACAACTATAAATGAGACTACTTCGAAAGTTCACATTTACAAACATAATATGTACAATAAAGGAAAAAAACGGAAATGAAACACATTTATCGTGACAATGAGTTCCTGATCATCCCTCCCTCCAGCTGGTTCCTTCCTCTTCTACCGCTTCACATCCTATTGTTCATTTAGCACGTAGTGCCTCTACCAATCAAAATATCATTACTGATTTAATCTCTTTTGTTTCATTAGTCCATTTATATTAAATATCAGAAGAGAAAACAGTTGGTGAACAGTTGCATCTTGAGTACTTTTGTAAAACTCTTGCGTTTTTATTCAAAATGTTGCATAAAGTGCTGGTTTTTTATATTTTAATGCTTCTCATAACATCTGGGTGTAAAGATATGATTACGAGTATGATTATGATGATGATTAGAGGGCTGAATGAGGTCTCCCCCGTTCCCGTTGCTTCATTTGTAAAGCTCCCTTTATTTTCTGTGGTCATATTGGGGGCTTTGACTTTCTTTGACTGTAGATTCTTTAATGTGGACTTTAATAATGTTATAAAGATTAAACACACTCGCTTTCACTTTCGGGGGCGGTGGAAGTTCCGGGAATTGACCCGGGACCACTCGACCGTAGATGTAGCCAGCTGAAAGTTATACAATATTTTTTCCAGGACTAGAAGAAGCTTTTAGAGAGCAACAGAGAGCCCACTCCTTCGGACTACTAGGAGACATTCCACTGATTACACCATAGAGATAGACGATGAAAATTTAGCGTTGGGAAGAAACAAGACACGCGCAGTAGTCTGTTGCTGCTGCCGTAAGTATCAGCAATATTTATAGAAATAAAGCAAATTTGTGCAAAACTGTGTAGTTAATAAACTGAATTTATAATTTTTAAATTCTGTGGATACCACTTCCGGGCTGCATTTTACAGCCATTACCTCATCGATTAGGAGTTTTGGTCTGTTTCCTTATTCCTACCGATCCCTCCATCTCGTTATACTCCTGTTTCTCTCTTTTCTTGGAGGACGATAATTGATCATAGTCGAGCAATTCTGTGAGGTGGCATTAAAAGGTCAATGTGACATTTTAATATTCTTTTAACTTCTCATTTAAACTATAGATGTTCCACTCTTGTCTTTTTTCTTTATATTTAATTAATGTTTGTTCCGGAATCCAGCTATCATTATTATAAATTTCATATCATTTGATTCAGCTTATTGAATTTAATATAATTAAATGTGTTATTAAATGCTACAAATATTTGCAGTGGTGTATTTTCCGGTTCTTTTTGAAAATAATTTCTTAATTGTAGCGTGCATTTAGTTAAGCCAATATACACATACTTCCGTTTTTCCCTTTACAGCTACAGTGTATATTTTTGAAACTGGTTTTTGAAAGATATATTTAAGATCTTGTATATTTAGTTAATGAAATTATTTTTGAAGAGGGTCTTTTGCTGCAGTCATAACAGCCTATCGCCATCAAATTAGTGTTTCTTCGGATATAGTATTCTAAAATGCTCCTAGAGATTACAGTCAGTATAGAGCATGTGTGATGTAGATAAGTGTTGTCTAGTCGTACCATATTAAAATACTAAAAGTGTCTACTACTTTCACATTCCAGTTATTATTTCTATCTCAATATTGTTCTAAGCGGCAATCTATCTCTATCTAAAAATCTGTGTTGCTTTAAGTGGCGAGGTAAGCGATTACTTTATTTCGGTTAATGTGTCGAAGGGTTTTGTATAGTCAATAAAGACAACACATTCGGAGGTTGTATTCCTTTCGCTTTCTAAAGTGGGGTAAGCATTAAAAAATAACCCATAAAATATTCTATAGCAATTGAGAGCCCAAATGAATGAGCTTAAAACGCCTTTAAGCTAAAATAAGCATCTATAACCTTTAAAAGAACGTTTTCATCTGTAATATCTAGTTTAACGCATCTAAAGGTACCATGTGTTTAAATTAAGGGGAGATTAAAAGCTCTACTCTGTCAATGTTAACTCTGATAAGTTTATGACCTATTACGACAGAAACTCTGTAAGATATCAGGCTAAATTTTTACAAAATGTAGATACGTGCTTCCTAAGATCACTCATGTACTGTTATAAAATATCCTTGCTTATTAAGGATGATATGATTATTATTTTAATTATATTCATCTTATGATTAAAATTTATCAGCAATTGTTTTTAAAATAACAATTATGTTATAAATAATACAACACTTATAGGTAGTTTTGCTGAGCGGGATGGCTCAGGAGCAACGTCTGTGGCCTGCATTCGGGAGGTCTCGGGATCGACCCCGGCGACCGTCCACTCTGATCCATGTGTTTTTTGTTACTTTGTTATGGGTCGTCAGGCGAATGTTACAGTAGTTTCTTTTATCCGGAGAAATTTCTGTCCCTCCATTTCGTTCCATTCATAATTTCACTCATCCTTCATCCCGTTTATCCCTTTCAAGTTTGAAATGTTGGTGATGGCGTTTCGGTGCAATGTGGCAAGGGAGAAAGATGTCATATCCCCTCTATATGGTGTGGGATCCACGATTTTCCTGTTCGCCTTCCGGGGTGTCTACATCTGGAAACTTAGGGAACCTGTCATTGCTGTACCGTTGCTCCTGGATCCGGCCGCACGGTTTCTCCTCTCGCCTCATCCTTCCTCCAGAGGACGCCCTCGTGGGGCTTGGGTACAAGATCCCTCTGGATCGTGTTGAGTCCCCTATTTAACAGAAGATAAGATATATTCTGACGTATTTTCAGAAAACGATCATTTATATCAGAAAACGTTATTAAGAGAAAAATCTGTTCAAAGCAAAAATGGAAAAACAGACTGACATATATTTTCAAAGAAAGCAACCACATAGCTTGAGTACACAGAAACTGTCATTATCAATAGTAGCAAGTTGTAGAGCAAAACGTTCCCTAAAGGATAGAATAAAGGTTACCTTTCTACTTCAAAGTGTGTAGGAGTTATGCTTTTACTGTAAGTGATGCAGAAGTCGCAGTACACAATGATAGATGTAATGCTGTTTAAAACAGTTGTTTAAAATATACCTAAGTATTCTGCCTACAATGATAAAATCAAACTAAGTATGAAATTCGAGTTAATAAGACTGCACAAAAGGATAAAAATGTCATTTTTAAGAAACTTTCGCCATTTTGTCTCCCCTTAAGTGGTCTCAGGACCTTGAGATTCTTATTTAGTGGTTAAAGACCTTTAATAGTTCTGAAGACTTTCCTCTAAAGCGTAATCTCTCAGGTTACTTTTAGTGTTTTATGTTGCAGGTAACCTGTAGAGCTGCATCGCCTCTTCTACTACAGTGTGTAGTTACGTACGTTAGTAATGAAAACAAAACTCCTTTTGGGCTTCCTCTAGCAGCACCGTCTAGGAAACAGGTTACAAGTTTTTCAGAAAACTCACTGTCTCATTGTATTTCCTATTACATTTTGCCTTGATTTGAAGTTTTTAACAGCATTATAACCGGAATTAGATTACAATACAACGGTAAAACCATAAGCAAATGTTTTCTTCTTTGCAATACTCTGTAATATTCTGTAGTATTGCCCTTAATCTATGCATATATTCCAAACAACTCTCTCTTAATATAAAGGCACACATGTTATTTTCTCCCTACATTTTGTTGGTATTTGCAAACTAATGGTCATGATTTCGGGTTTTTAGTGTTTCAAGACACCAACTTCTGATAAATAATACTTATTGCTTTTCTGTTTCACATATTACAATTTCTTACAGTAAATGGAGATTATGTGAAGTAAAAAACTCTTTCAATGGGCAATAGTTTACAAGGTTTAATACAGGAGTCTTAGTTGATACTCGATGAAAATGTATTACTAAAATCCTGAAACAGTTGAAAGAATATTGTCGAAATGTTTTGACTAAATAGGTACTCAGATATAGATACTTGAAGTGACCCTTCCAATTAAATGTTCCATTTCTGTACATCCCTAGCTTTTTAATTGGCACTTTTTGCAGTTAATCGAAGTTAAAATGGTATGACGTTTTAGTACTAAACTTAAAAACTCAGAGCAAAAACTTTGTCATTAAATAGCGTAAGGAAAAACGATGAAGTTTACAGGTGCAAGTTGAGTTCTATACATTCTGTACCTTTAGTGCTGTGCCAGATGCGAGCGATTAAATACGAGGCGCAACCAGTAAACGCATTTAGCCGGGAAAATTGCGCATACGTAACAGATTTATGACGTATCAATCATATGCCGGCTGGACAGGTCCCGCCTGGTGCCAGTAGCGCGACACAGTGGCCCGAAATGGCTGCTCTTATTCGTTCTCCCGTTGCCTGTGAGGATCGATCAGTAATAAAGTTCCTTACTGCACAAAATATAGCGCCGATCGAAATTCTTCGTCAGCTCTGTCAGGTTTAAGGGTCGAACATCATGAGCAAACAAATGTTGCGTCGCTGGTGTATGCAGTTTTCCGAAGGTCGTCAAAGAGTCCATGATGAGCGCAGTGGGCGACCGTCCCGTGAGACCTTGTTGAGCTGGTGCGGTAGCGCATCATGGAGAACCGTCGCTTCACGATTAAGGACCTCAGCAGCCATTTTCCGCGGATATCCGATCTTTGTTGCATGAGATTGTCACTAAACACCTGCTGTTCAGGAAATTGTATGCCAGGGGATGCCAAAAAACCTACACCCGCGCACTAAACGAAACGCTTAGGAGCAGCACTGACATTTCTGCAACGGTACCGTGATGACGACGGCGAGTTCCTCGACAGGATCGTCATGGGAATGAGACGTGGATTTCGCACTTTACCTCGGAAACCAAGCAGCAGTCACTGCATTGGCGTCACAGTGGATCTCCGGTCAAGACGAAATTCAAACAGACTGTGTCGGTGCAGAAAGTAATGTGCACGGTGTTCTCGGACAGGAAGAGCATTCTGCTCATTGACTTCCTTCCCAGAAGTGAAACAGTGAACACTGACCGTTGCTGTGAAACATTGCGGAAATTGCGACATGCCATTCAAAACAAGAGGCGTGGAATGCTGAGAGATGTTCTGCTCCATGACAATGCTCGTTCACATACGGCTCGACTCACATCAACTTCTGCAGGAGTTCGACTGGGAGCTCTTTGATCATCCACCATACAGTCCTGATCTTGCTCCCAGCGATTTCCATATTTTCTTGCACCTCAAGAAATTTCTATCCTCAGGTCAGCGTTTTGACAACGACGAAGCACTGAAGACACTGTCACATGCTGGTACCATTCACAGGCGGCAGACTTCTACGACAAAGGAATACAAACGTTGATCCCACGATATGAAAAGTATCTCAGTGCTTGAGGTGACTATGTCGAAAAATATCTCAAACGTTGCTGTACCTGTTGCAAATAAATTTTTTCATATAACTATGTTTTCTTTGTTTTTGAAAAAATAGGGAACTTACTTTCTGGATGCGCCTCGTACAAAAACGAAACATCTTTCACAGATGACAGAATTATCGAGTAATTACAGGAAAATTTCTTGAGTAAGATTGAAAAATTTCTTGAGAGAAATTAAAAATGTATTTGAGGAAAAACTAATTATTCTAATTTTATGTATATAAACCTCCATAGTATAACTGCTACAATAAATGAGCTTTTTGTTTGTTTGCTGGTTTGTTAGGTGTGTTTTAACTGTTATATTATACGAAGGCCTAATCAGTAATGGTACATAAGCGTGTTACGCAGCTTTCTGCAGTAACCATTCAATATTTTCACGAATTGCAATTCTCAGACGGATGGTAGCAAATTTGTGTTATTCAACGTGCTAACCATGAAACGGCTTAATTTAAAAATATTTACTCTATTTCTTTCTCTACCACCTACCTATTGTAGGTAAGAGGAAGTATTTAATTCCACCCAAAATGCCATATCGAGATTTCACCGGAATTTGATTCCTCCTGAATAAAAAAAATTTCCGCGGATATGTGTGAATAGCATCACCCATTTTCTCAAAATGTTTCAAACGATTTAGATCTAAATCACTATGTTTAAGACTAACAAAATGTATTTCTTGAATTTTCTTGCAATAGCTTGTGAAGACCTCTTCATTTGGAAGTAGTTTTGTACAATAGGTAAACTATAAGCGATAAGACGAGAACGTACCAAAAAATACACAATTTATTCAAATAACCTTTTTTTGGTATTACCTATTTCTGAGATATATCACTTTTATTAGTTTGCCCTTTAAAATAGTACTTTGTCATTTTTAAAATGCTATCGCTAGTTTGTTGTTTTCCGCAATATCATGGGAAAAATATGGAATTTCTAGGTATCATATAGCGACCCGTTTTTAAAACAACTGGCAATTGATTCGGTTCTCTCTGTTTCCATTGCACCTTCAAGGAAATGTATAACGCAACTATTTCTGCAAATGTTTATCTCGATTAATGTATTAAAAACAAGGTTTTGTAAGAAAAATTTGCAGAGGTTATATTCAGCGATAGTGAGTAGAGAAGATCATGTGAATGTAACGTCAGATTTTTTTAAATTCTAACTATAGTTCTATGGATTCTATTACTTGGGTTACATTCGTAGTGATGAAACCAAAAATAAAAATAAAAAGGGCCATGTATCGTACCCTGGGGAACGTCACGTTTTATAAGCGTTTCTGTACTTCTTTGTGCAGTTAATGCAGTAATCCTTTGATCCAAGACTGTAGATCATAAGATGACGTAAAGATGAAGGAAGCAACTCTGTGTTGAACACACTGTGTGGGCGACCAGCAGGTCCCCGGTGTGTTGCGGGCAGGTAGCTACGTCCCCTGCATTATAACAAGCGAGCGGTAAAGACATTCTTTAATCAACAACAACAATTTTATGCCGCCACAGCTGCTCGGGTCCGCGGCCGTTCTCATCAGCTTGTAAATGATTGCAGCTTAACGAGGAGTAATTAACAATTAAGGGCCAGCGGGAGAGGCTAGTCACGTACAGGCTAATGTGTATGTGTGTGTGGCAGGGCTGCCAACATGATGGTTCGGCCCGACCTTCCCTTAGCCCATCCTTCCAAATGACTGTTTACAAGTCCTTCCTTGTTCACAGATTGGCATCACAGTATGGTTCATCTTTCCTTTCCACATTTTGTTCTAGTAAGAGCATGTACGCGAGTATCCCTAAACTAAAACCTGTATTTATAGTTTTGTAAACTAATAGCTCTCTTAGCCGGCATTGAAATAGGGGTTGGAAAAAATATATGGAGTAACTTTTGAAAGTCGTAAGTAGCCTGCAGTGTAGGTGTCCAAAGCTTTATCAGAATTGCCAAATGGTGCAATTTGCACATAAGGGGTTCAAAATATAAGCAGAGAAAGTTCCAAAGTTGTACTGTAAACTATAATATTTGTCAAGTCCTATAGCTGAAGTGCAAAAATGTGTGCCCTTATTGATCAGGCAAGTTGAAAATAAAGATTAAGGGTAGTTTTTAAAAATGTTAAGATTCTATGAAAATAATAATGCATTATTCCTAAAGTTGTAAGGTAATCTATGGCTTTTTGCCAAGTCCTGTATTTGTACAATTTACTCAACAGATGATTTACACATAACAGGTTAAAAATATAGCAGGGGTACCTTTTTAGAATTTATTTAGGTCAGTTAGTGTTGGTTTATATATCGAAGGTTCAAAATATGTATTAAAAACAAAGGTAATGGAAGTTTCTAAAAGTTATAGGATAGCTATTCGTTCCTGCGCAATGTACCAAGTGTACCAAGTTTTGTTAAAGCCATACCAAACATGTTCCTTGATAACCAAGTTCAGGGAAGTCGGTGGGAAATTTAGTGTTATCAACACGATATTAACTCCATTAAGCCACAATAAATCAATTTTAAAAGACTTTAATTCATACATTTGGAAATACCCTATACCAGACCGAATTTAAAAATGTGCTTAAATATTATGTAGCCTACGTCAGTCCAGAAGAATAGTGCTTTTTATGGTGAAAGAATTATCAAACTCAGCCGAGTGGTTTCCCAAGTCGCGCGCACGTCTTTTACAAATTATTTGCTTCATGTTAATCGAGGTAAACGTTTGCAGAGATAGTATTACACATTTCTTTGTAGGTAAAGGGGAGATAAAGGAGGCTGAAGCGATAGTCAAATCTTTAAAATGTCATATTTTTATATGTTGGCTTTGAAATTCCACTCATTGCGCCGCTAGAAACAAACTAATGGTGATATTAGCACTTCAAAGTAGCATGAGTATTTGAGAATACAAACCAATAACAAAGAATATCGCGAGAAACGTTAATTCCACAAAAATGTAGAAATTAGGCATAAATTGTGCATTTTGAGAGATGTACATTTTTGTGTGGTAAGTTCTTGTCTAACCGTTATGTTTTACCAGTTGTATAAAATTATAGGATATTCATTAGGAATGAAGAGGACTTCAGGAGCTAATCATAAAAAATCAATATATAGGGTGAACCAAACTTAGTTCCAGATTTTTAAAAATGGGAACCTATGATTAGGATCAAATTAAATTGACCCTAAAATGACCATCACAATGTCCTCCAAGCAAAACATGATTAATGGCATTTACTTTCCCCCATAATATCAAGCAGCTTTTATTAAAGACATTTCTTTTTACAATGCTTAGTTTTGGAGATATTGTACAGTCTCAAATTAAATGGTTCTCCTTGTATACGTGTTGTCATACAAATATCTTAAATATGTGGTATTTTAATCAAAGTCGTTAAAAGGCACGTTTGAGGAAATAGCAAAAATTTCCATGTGAACTTCAGTTCGCGATGGGGGAATGTTTTTAAAATCTTTATGTCTTATCCTTGGAAGATATGAACTTAAATTCCAAGTTCAGTATTTATTCGACATTTCGTTTCTGAGTGATACTGTTCAAAGTTATAACCACAGCAGCCAGACATTTCTCAAAATGCTTTCTTTTGGATTCAAGGTCATCAAAACGCGTATTTCCAGTGAAATCTCCAGTACTTCCTCTACTTATAGGCAAGTGCTAGAGAAAGTAATTAGGAGAATTTGTAGTCGAAAAGCTTCATGGTATCTAAGGTACATCTTGTTGGAAGAAATTGAAGACTTTCGGAAAAATGTCAGTAATTATAATTATAGATTTAGTAAAAAAAATTATACCTACAATTCTACTGATAAACGTAAGCACGAAATGGACTAAAGGCGTTTAAAAACGGCTTAGACATGAACCATAGCGGCCTATTTATAAGGTGATAATAGCATTCAGAGGAACTGTTAATCATCCTGTGATAATTGTGTCACGTTCCTCATTTGTTTCCGATTGTGGGAGATTCAAAACGGAATATCAGTTTTGAGATTTGGTCAAGCATATATTTATTTTATTTCATGTTTACAGGGTATACAACGGAGCGGAACACCTGGCGCACTGTGACCTACGGGACATCTATTGCGGCTACCACCCTCAAGGAAGAAGGGATGAACCACAGGAGGCTAGAGGTCGCATGTAAACAGGCCACAGAAACGCGCGGATGTCTTAACAGCTCCTGCAGAATGCGAGCCTCACACGTTACCGCAGAGCCATCTCGCTCGGTTAGTTTTATAATTAAATAGTAGTTAGTTTTGCTTAGTGATTTGCATTTTATTCCGTTAATATAATATTTTAGTTATCTTTGAAATCAGACACTGTTTCGTAATTCAGGTTCTAATGCTAAAATACGTCGTGATATATTAAAGGTTTTTAATTAGAGTGGAAATGGAAATTATTCTTTTTAGGTATATTTTATAATAATAAAGTTATTATTTTATGACCTTTATCATTGAAATAGGCACAATAAATTTTAGTAGAGACTTTGAGCTTGATAATCTAAAAACCTCTCGTGAAGTACTCAACTTGGAAGCTCAACCCTGAAACGTTTCTCAACGTTGATCAAATCAGCAAGGAAAAATTGTACAACCATTGATGAATTATCTACATTGCAATAACTAACATTAAAATAAATACTTAAGGGCAAGTAATTAATACTTTGACAACGATGCAGTATTTTACCAGCCTGTTTAGTACTGATAAACGATGTCGTAAGAAAATGAAACAATGGCCTTAAGAAAATTGATGTAAACATGTATAGACATTTGGTTGATGACGTGGTACCCATAAAGTATGAAAGAATTTGCAAAAGGCAGTGCAAAATCTAGCGTAATCCAACATGTGTAAAATAATTTAAACAATTATAGAACAGTAGCTCTTTCAGTATTCTACGTGCAACACGAGTTTACCACGATGTTCAATCTGAGGGTAGGTTCTTCCTTTTATTCACCTTTCCTCGATTACCAATGAAGGAGGGGGGGGGCGGCGAAGTTGCTTTACTTGTCCGCAAAAAAAAGTAAGAAATGGAGAGGAGAGTAGTGAAAATATCTGTAATGGGGTTTAGGAGAAGATATAAGCACTTTCAGAGCCTGTAATCCAGCCACTGCCCCTTTTCAAGACAGTTTCTTATATACATTCACAGCGATCTCAATAAACTACTTCATTTTGTTAATACTGGCATGCGCAAAGGAAATTGCCAACCTAACTGTATTAATGTAATCGGTGAAAATAGCGATGTTTTTGCTTCTTCTTCTTCTAACAACACACTGGTTAGGCATTCATTGTATGCATCATTAAACTGAAGATTTAGGCGAGTGGCTGTCGCTTCCTTTCTTACCTGTTATTGGAAACCAATCCATATACAAACACACTAACTAAACTCATCCTCGGGTAAATCGTGAAACCAGAGGACCTTGTCGATGCACTAGACTCGCCTCATATTCGTTTCTTCCTTTCTAATTAATTAAGTGTACATGGAACAAAACTTCTAATTTCAATCTGGCCGTGTTTTTCTCTCCAATGGTGGCGGCTCTGAGCTGCATGAACTACGAGAGGAACAAAGTGTTCCCTATGGCGGTAGCGCAAAATAACCAGGGGCAACAACGTTACATGCTGGGGTGAAGGCCAAAAGGGTTACCAGAAAATGATCAATTTAGATCACCCCAACACGCACATTGGGGGGGCGCAAATCGCTAGCAGCTAGAAGTCCGGATCCTTGGTGTGTGATTAAGGGAAAGGCGTGGGTTTTATATTACACAAAAACATTACATAACACACATTACCTGGGATTTATTCACAAAAAGTTTGGCTTCCCTATATAGTTAACAAAGGAAACAGGATGAAGGGAGATGTCACATACCGAAGACCGGCCACACACGACTCGCTCCAACGACCACTTACTCTCGAGTGACGCTATCTTGTCCCCACCAACTGTGCCTAGCTAAAGCCAGACACGGCTGACGTCATACCAGACAATTTCAAGCAGATTTTTTTTCCCTTTGGCGTAGTCCGCGCCAAAAGGAAAGACCGTTACGCCGAAATATAACTAAGGAGACCCAATAATACTATATCTGGTAGTAACAATACAGCACAACAGTGCGTCTGGTAATGACAATATGATTAATATGCACAATATTCGTTTCTTCCTTTCTATTTTTGTGCGAACTGATTGGTTAAGTGTACATGGAGCAAAACTTCTAATTTCAATCTGGCCGTGTTTTTCTCTCTAATGATGGCGACTCTGAACTGCAGAACTACGAGAGGAACAAGTGCCTTCTACTGCAGTAGCGCAAACTAACTAGTAAGGCAATTTGACGGAAGGAGAAAACCTATTCATTGCATGTGGAAACACTTCCTTTATGTAGTCCTTAATTGTGGTCCATTATTTATCTTCAGTAATATCACGAGTGCCAATAGAGTTTTGGTACTTTAAATGGACGTTAACGAATGTTTGTTATCAGATAAAGATTTCGAGACCAGAGTTCTCGTAATAATTATCTAATGACAGCAAACATGAATATGAAGTCCTAATTAGATTATTTAAGAAACATTATAAGCAAGAGGGGGTTTCGCAAGGTAATTATGCTTTTTACATTTAATATCATCATAAATATTTGCTTTCATATGGTATTATGGGGCGTTAGATCTGGTCAGCTTCTTTTATATTTTGAATTTGCAGTCTTGCAGTTTTTACAGTTTGTACACTCGCTTCCACTTACGGCATCACCTCAGCTTCAGACGGCATTCTACTGTCCTTCACAGGTGAAGTATGTATAGCAACAAAGAGGTGTGTGTGTGTGTATGTATCTGTTTATCTTTTCGCGCAAGCAGTTTTATATGCACAGTTTGGATTATTCGCATATGAATACATAACTTTGAGCAATAACTTTACTCGTCATCACTTACAACCAAATTTAAATATATAAATAAATAAAACCCTGCTTTGCATAATATCTCCACAAACAAATATTTTAATGGGAACATAATGTAAAAATGAAATACACTTTACTTTTTACTCTCAAAGAGGACATATCTACTAGACATTGTGGAATCATCTGTACAGTGTAAATATACAACTAAATAAAACATTATTTGCATAATTTCTCCATCCTCTGTGGTGTAATGTGTGTCTCACATCCCAGAGATTCCAAGTTCGAATCTCGATTAGGATGAGTTATCCTGAAGAGGTTAATTTTAAGCTCTGTGGACCCGGGCTCATTTGAACATAATTTCATTCATCGTTCGATATGACCTAATCGGTTAAGGAACGCTAAACTGTAAAAAATATCCATGAAATAGTATTTTAATTAAAATAATTATAATATAAAATTGAAGTAAACTATACTTTTTACTCTCAAATAAGACACATTTCCAGACATTATTTTAATAATCTGTCCATGCGAATGTTGCATGGAATTGCCCTAGCAGTATTTTCAAATGGTAAATTGACTTTCCACATACCCACAATTCTTCCGCGATGCGCCTACGAAATATTTGCATACATCGCGTGAGCTACAGTTAACACACACCACTGCTCGGTTGAACAACAAAGGCTTCAGAAACATCCCTCCCTGTTATGTATGAGACAGCTGAGAAGGTTGGTAAAATGCCTCCCGAAGCTGCGGTGACGGCATAAATGGAAGAGAGTGTACCAACCGCCAATAATAATCAAGAAAATACATGAGAATAGGCTTCCTAGATCCCTAGTTGAATCGAAGCAGAGATTATAGGTATAAAAATGAATGTAGGAGAAAACATTCACTAATTAGTTTTTCAGTGTCAGGCTTTAAAACTATCTATTACGTTTGATACTGGTTGATGAATGATATTAATGAGGCCGTACATTAACTAAAAGGCACTAACGTGTAAGTATTATTAATATCATCCAGAGTAAACTCTCGTTTGTAATGCTGCTTATTGAATTATTTGATGATTATTACATATTTACTTGTTCGCAGACTTCCTTCAACTGAAGACCAGCTTGCTTCTGAAGAGTAGGGAGATCACGGGCCACAGGTAGAGAAACACAAGGGGAGCCACCCTCTCCACTCCCTGCTTAACAAGAATGGGTAGCACCAACGATGAATAACAAACAGGTTGTCATCATTTGCTGTTTTATTGTACCTACAGGTGAACCTTACTGCAGGTGTTCAAGCTACCTGCAGCGGGCAAAACAAGAAATACGGCGAAGATGAAGAAGAACAAAAATTACGTAGTATGAAAACAGGAAGCTATAATACGAGGAATGGGAAGTAAGCTAAAATTGCAGGATGTAAGGCTTCTCTTTATTTCCAGCAGCACATTATACAAGGGTATTATTTCGGCTGAAACAGAATACATTACTTTTAAGAGCATAGATAATCAGAAACTAGAACTTATAGCGGGACAGTTGTCCTGGTGGCTGGTTTCATATTGGTGACCTACAGTCGAGGTAGTGAGTTCTGAGAAGGGTAAGGTTTTCTAGTCGCTCAGGGTGGAGGATGAGTGATTTGGTGTGTATGATTCTTCTCTCTTAGGATTGGTATGGATATTAGATTGAAAACAGAATTATCCTTCAATGTCCCTCAGTTTATGTGAAGATTCATACAAGACAATACAATTTTTCCCTTCTCGAAATTCCCGTCACACAAGTTGACAAACGTGATCCCGGATTGGATTTATTTCCATGATTTTAGATACTTATTTTTCATTATCTCTCCAATATACAACTTTTCCATCTGATGGGAAGTTATGATCACCAGCGATCCATTGTTTCAGAATATGTGCTCTTGATGACCTAGGCTTTGGCATGTCTGCACGTTATATTTTACGGATTACAGCGGAAGGAAATATACACACGTTTCTCAGAAAACTGACTCTGTACTCAACTCACAAAATGGATACACACAATCAACTACTCAACTGCCAGGGTTTAGGCGGCTTTTCAGTTACGCTTTCTTATTGATTTATCTTAAATTATTCTATTTACCCATTCTCTAGTGTCAATAAAACGTAAACACACCAAATTATCGATAATTGTTAGATTTTACTGCCCTTCGCTGTATAAAAACAAAACGGTTTATAGATTTATAAAACAAATCAACAAAATGGTCATAAATATTAAAGTATAATATATAATATACAAATGTTTAGGTATTTATAAGCAAATAGGCATTTACTAGTGAAATAGACAATTCTAGGCACTATAAAATATGCATATAATACTCATAATATCTTAAAATGGATATTTAACCATTTAACCTACATGCCTGCACTTTCAGCATTTGGATTAAAGAAGGCAAACAGGCATAAATATACAGCTAAGTAATAAGCCTCCGGAGACCTATGTTTCCTCATATCTGGTACAGCTCAGTGTCTAAGTATCATTCATAAGGTTTAAATGTTTACCTTACCCATTTCAGAACTATGAAGTGCTGTTTCCCAAATAATTAAATTAAATTTAGTTTTATTTATGGATGCTCTTTAGCTGCTATGGATCTTAGCGTCCCATTCTATACTGCCATAAAGACCGGTAATTTTCCTCAGAGATCTCTTTATCAGACTTGAGGTTCCTTTACGTGCCATAAAACTACGACACGGGACCACCGGCTTTACTTCCCTTCCGAAGGAAGCCATGCTAAGGATTTTTACGCCGAAAAAATCCATCGCCCTCCGCCGGGTTTGAACCCGCGACCTCGGACCTAGAGGCTAGCATGGTACCCCTAGACCACGGAGGACGACCATTTTCTGGATGGTTCTGTTGGTTAGACGCTGGCCTTCTGATCCCAAGGTCGCGGATTCAAACCCGGTCCAGACCGATAGCTTTTAAGTGTGCTTAAAAACGACAGCCCCATGTCAGGATACTTACTAGCATGTAAAGGAACTCCTGCGAGAAGAAATTCCGACATGCCAGCGATGCTGATATGATCCTGGCAATTGACAGCGTCGTTAACAAATTATATATATATTAGTTCTGTTTCCCAACGAGTAAAACCTGAAAACCACACTAAAATAAATTGCTGTTATATCCGAATGAAAGAACTTAAGATTTCTATTTTGAACTCCCATACATTATTTTTCATACCTGCAATATAAAAATGTTTCCGAAAGTAGGATTAGGTATATACAGATTTTCAGATTTAGGTGTAAGATAAAGAACATTCTCTTAAAAGTTTTGTATGGCTATTGCAATTTAACCAGGAAATTCGCGGGTAATATGCTTCATCATTTTGCGTGATTTACGTCATTTTAGCATTTGTTTAAATTTCTCATTCTTTTCTGTGAACAGGTTTCTCTGACTTTTTAGATTTACAATGATACTCCATTTTAATGCTGTAATAGTTCACTTTCAAATAATTGAGAAGTTATATAAGAAAAAAGCAAAACAATTATAAATGATTTAAAACAGAATATATTGAATTACCAACCTATGCCTCAAATGCCTCATATTAGCCCATAATTTTTAAGGCTTTATGACTTTAGTTTTAAAGTGTGTAAAATATAGCAATTTCATCTGGATAAAATGCAGTCTTTGTTGTTTGCATTCAATAATGTATAAGTGCACTGAAGGAGAAGTTTTCAAAACAAACAGATAAAATAATTAGTGCTCCTTTTATTTATTTTCTCTAAATATTTGAGTTGGAGTGGCTTCACTGTAGTTAAAATCAAGAAGTATATTTCCCAAAATACTCATTCTAGAATTTATTTTTTACAAAAACTTAAGCAACTATTTTATGAGCTATCACATTATCAATTTTTCGGTATATCACGAAATCCATGAATGTCACGTATTTTGTAATGTTCACACTACGAACATTTCATTTCTTAATCAAATCACAAGAGTTATTTCTATGAAAACAAAAATTAACATAACTTTTTCCTTCCTCTACTGCTTAATATAGAATAGAAGGAGTATTGTATTCTACACAAAAAGTTCGATACTGAGATTTCATCGGAAATACATGCTTTGACACCTCCTAAATATAAATAATTAGAAAAGCTCCAGTTTGTGTGTGTGTGTGTTTGAGTAGAGCATACCTCAAAAACGCGATTAAATACCGAGCTTGGTATTTTAAGTTCTGCAGCTTTCAAGGATCCAACACGAAGGATTTCAAGAAAATCCCCCATCCCGAGCTACCTTTTGTGTGGAAGAATTGTCGTTAATTTTCTCAAAAATGGCTGTAACATTTTGATTAAAGCATCACATAGTATAGACATTTTCGTGACAAATAAAATGCCTATCTTCAATTTTCTGTGAATTGCGAAGTTATATACCTTTGTATAACTGGTAGAGCGTATAAGGTAGACAAATTCTACTAACAAACATCTCGTTAAAACATAAAATTTATGTGAATTAAATTTTCTGTGGTGTTAACTATTTTTGAAGTATTCTTTTATATTGATTTTAATTTTCAAGCAAATTTCTACAAACCGTAAGTCGCTATTCGTTTTTTTTTTTTTTTTTGCAAAGAGCATTTCACAGCCATTGCAAAGTGATAACGTTTTAAAAATCTGGCTATTGCTTTAGACTACCGCATTCTCCCAATACCTAAAACAAAATGTGTAAATGTGCAATGGAAGTTTATCACGATTAACAAGAAGTAGACAAAAAAATAAAATTTTGTGAGAAGAGTTAATGGAGAAAGCCATACTAATGTAATACAAATGTTTTGTTTAAGTTTTGAATGAGGAGAATTCCACCAGAATCTTCGCCTTGCATTATTAAAGGGTGCTTAACTTAGGAAAAACGTGAAGAGTATAACATTTCATAGTTATGTTTCTTCTCTCTCTGTCTCAGACTTTATTTTTTTTTGGTCGAAAATTCTGTATTTGTGTATTTCCAGTGGAACTTAGAACTAAGAAGGATATAGAACTTTTGATGGAGTTCAATACTTTCACTGTCAAAACAGTGTAAAAAAAATCTTATGTGTTACATTTACATGACTTTTCTCACCCCTATCGCTAATAAGTAGTCTACAAATTATTTTTACTAAATTTATTTTCCTGTCTACTTCATTTTATCCAAGATAAATCTTTACGGAAATAGCCACATTACACATTTTGTTATACATACAAAGGAAATACTGATATTCAAACGATTAAGAATTGGACGCAATATGCTGGCATTAAAATTCCAAACTGTTTGCTGCAATTGCGAGAAATACCTGAACATAAAAAGGACGTGAAAAGAATGACAAAGTATTGAACAATTCGAACCATTAATAACGGATATCTCGGAAACGGCTGATACCACAAAAATAAGTTATTTGAAATAAATTGTGTGTTTTAAATAGATCTACATTTTTTGTGTTGTGCGTTTTCGTCTATCGTTTAACGTTTACCAGTTATACAAGATTACAGAAAATTCCCTCCGAATGAAGTGGACTTCACAAGCTATTCCCAGAAAATTCGTACGTGTTACTTGTAATGTAAACATCTTTAGTATATGGTATTTTAATCAAAAGCATTTGAGCCTTAATTTTTTACAGAATCATAACTTTGAAATAGGTTCCATGTAAAGGGTAATTTGGGGGTGAAGGATTTTCTTGAAAATCTTCATTCCGCAACTTTCTTAGGCACTGAACCTAAGTAGCAAGTTTGGTATCTATCTTTTTTTAGTTATGCTGTTCACAGACACACACATACACACACGGACCTTTTTCTTGGATTCAGGGGGACTTCAAAGCATGTATTTCCGGTAAAATCTCGATATAGAATTTTTGGGGGAAATGGAATATGTTCTATATTTACTAAGTACGTGATAGAGAACTTAAAACTGAACATCGTCACAGACTTTAAGTTTTGATGTCTGTGCTAAAACTACCTCGTTTCATTTTGAGATTAATTTTTGCACAAGACTATGAATGTCTAATCAGCAGTATTTATTTTATTTTGAGATAGTGGTACGCTAGCTTATTCTTGGAGACAAATATAATTATCATAAGATTTACAGTGAAGGAAGATGTTTCAGTAAGAATTTCAAAATAATTGGACTAACAAAGGCAGAAAGTTTATTAAATAAGTTGCAAAAGCTCCAGTTTAGATCTTACAGATTAAACTACTTTTTATTTTTTGGTTTTTTAAATGGAAATTAGAATCTTTCATTATTATCTGGACAGTAGGATGTAATTTTTATTTTACCTGTGTTTTACATGTACAAAGCTTCACTCCATTAATATTTATTTTTCTAAGAGACATTATCTTTAACCGAAATTAGGGAAATATAGTTTACATATTTTTAAATTAAGCACCCATTTTCACTGGAAAGCAGATACCTTTTACAGCATACATCAAAACTTAAACCGTATGTTTTAAACTACGAAATTTAGTTTTTTCAGCTAAGAAGAACCCTTTTTGAAAAATTTAAGTATGATTATCTAACAAAGAGAGCAGAAATCCGAAAACGTACAAGGACAGCATATACTTATTTTTTAGGGAACGATATCCCTCTGGTTTAATTCTGGATGCTGCGAAAGAAAATGTTGCTGGTAAAGGCTGTGTTACATGACCACGTTATTGTGCTTCAGGAGGCTGCTGGAAGACTGACCTCCCTGCATCCTCCGACGACGGCGGCGACCTGCAGAAGAAGTTGTGTGGGACGTGGGTTCCGCGTCCTGTGCTGTGATTGGTGCCATGGCAACGTCTCCCCGGCCAACCCGCAGAATTAGGAACCGCCCACTATCACCATGGAAACCACTGGAGGGGGAACAGAGATGCTTAGGGATGCTGCAAGGAGCTAGCAGTTTGTCTCCAGACATCACTGAGAGGGAACCGATGTCAACCATTCACTAATCGCTAGAGCTACATAAAACTTCTTTTCAAGCATTCCGGTCTAAATTTAAAAGCCATGATTCATTACTAAGGAATTTCATTTTCAATATATTAACTTACTGGGTGGAAAAAGTCTAAAAACTTATACTTTATTATCCATTACTCCTTCCTTGCACTAATTTCACCTTTTCACTTTCTCTAATACGTATAGTAAGTAGGGGAAGATTTGCATTCCACCCAAAAATTCGATACCGAGTTTCAACGGAAACGCAAGCTTTGAGGTGCCCTGAATCCAAAAAAAAGTATTTTTGGAAATATGTCCGTGTGTCTATATGTCTGGCTGTGAACGGCATAACATAGAAACGAAAAGTCGGATAAATGCCAAATTTGGTATTTGAATTTAGTATCTTCCAAGGATGCGACACGAAGATTTTCAATAAAATCCACCCACCCCAAACAACCCTTCATATGGAACATTTTTCGAAAATGTTTATTTTTTCAAAAATGGCCTTAACGATTTTGATTAAAATATCATACGTTTAAGACATTCTCATGGCAAATGAAATGTATAAGTACCTTGAATTTTCTGCTAATGTCCTTAAAAGTCCGCTTCATTCTGAATGACATTTGCATAACTGGCAAACCATAAGAGATAGACAAGATTTTACTACACAAAAAATGTAGATCTCGTTAAAACACAGAATTTATGTCACACACATTTTTTTTTCGAGCGAATGATTTTGGAAATATTCCTTGTTACTTATTTGAATGTTCCAATATTTATTCGTTGCTTATTTTTTTTTGTTTGTCCTGGACATGCAAAGAGAATGTTATGCTCCACATGGCAACCAGCTTTTAAAAGATTTGACTATCGTTTAAAAACCTACCATATTCCCCTGAACCTAAAAGAAAACTAGCATTAATGCATATTTGCAAATACTTATCTCGATTAACATGAAGTAGATGGAGAATAAGCGTTTGTAAAAAGAGTTCAGGAGTAGACAAAGTCATGTGCGTGCAACACATAAGATTTTTATTATTTGATATACATGTGTTATAATTTTTGCTTTCTCTACAACTTACCAATAGTATGCAGAGATACTAAGATTTTATCGGAAGTACACGTTTTGAGTCTCCCTGAACCCAAAAGAAAAGCAATTTAAGAAAAAGCTCCATGTGTGGTGCGTCTGCTAACAGCATAACTCAAAAACAAAAGTCGGATAAATACAAAACTTGGTATTTAAGTTCATCCAAAGATGCGACGTGAAGATTTTCGAAAAAGAATTCCCCACCCTAAACTCATCTTTAATTGGAAGATGTTTAGAAATTTTCGATTTTCTCAAGAACAGCTCCAACGGTTTTGATTAAAATACTATATATTAAAGTTATTTACATGATAAATAAAACGTATATCTTAAATTTTCTGGGAATAACCTGAAATCCTCTGAATTCGGAAAGAATCTTGTATTATCTTGTATATGGTAAATGTACTAGTAGACGAAAACTTACTAAACAAAAATGCAGATCTCTTTAAAATACTTTATTTATTTCAAATAAATTTTGTGACATAAGCTATTTCCGAGATATCCGTTATTAATGTTTCGAATGTTCAATGCTTTGCCGTTCTTTTAAAGTCCTGTCGATGTTCAGTTGTTTCTCGCGATTGCATGGAAGGAGTATGGAATTTTAAGGTCAACATATAGCGACCAGTTCTTATACTGGACTATCGCTACTCCCTTTGTATTTACAACGAAATATGTAATGTGGCTATTTTTACAAAGATTTATCTCGATTAAAATGAAGTAGATAGGAAAATAAACTTTGCATATCACTTTGTGTACTGCAGAGGGTAGAAAAGGTCATGTGAATGTAACATGTTCACTTTACTGTAACAATATAGGTACAGAGCGTGGACAAGGAGTTAAATTTCAGTCGTATTGGCAATATTTCTTGTTGTGGATCCAGACGATAGCATGGAAGGAATCTATCAATAATTTTAGACTTTTCAATTTTCTTTTTTACTTTTTCTAATACGTATAGTAAGTAGTGGAAGTATTGCATTCCACCCAAAAATTCGATTGAGATTTCACCGGAAACACATGTTTTGAGGTACTCTGAATCCAAATAAAGCATTTTTGAACAATACAACTAAAAATGAAAAATTGGATAAATACCTACCGGTCCTCCTAACCGTGGTCGCTGGAGCGTATAGCTCCGGCGTTCTGTCAAGCTGAGGGTCGAGGGTTCAAGTCCCGCCATGAGCATGGGTGTTTGTGTGCATGTGTGTGTGTGTGTGTGTGTGTATTGTGTAATTGTGGTGATAAGCGGTAACGAAAAACAGTAAAAACACAGTATGATAAATTGGGTAAAACAAGGGAACTTAAAAAAAAAGACAATGTTGAGTTTAGGCGCAAATTAAATATAGTAAAATAAACACGAACAACCTTTAAAAAAAATACCAAGCTTGGTAATGAGTTTATTATCTTCCAAGGATGCAACGCGGTAGATTTTCAAGAAAATCCCCAACTACCCTTTACATGGAATATTCTTTGAAATTTCGATTTTCTAAAAAATAACTGTAACGATTTTGTTTAAATTACCGTAAATGGAAGATATTTGCATGACAAATAAAATGTATATCTTGAATTTTCTGGGAATAGCCTAGGAATTCCTCTTCATTCGGAAGGACTTTTGTATAATCTTGTATAACTTGTAAACGTTAAGCGGTAGACGAAAACGTACCACACAAAAAATGTAGATATCTTTAAAAGACACAATTTACTTAAAATAAGTTTTTGTGACATTAGCTATTTCTGAAATATCCGTTATTAAAGTTCGAATTGTTCAATACTTGTCATTCTTTTTAAGTCCCATTGATTTTCAGTTGCTTCTCGCATTTGCATGGAAACAGTGTGGAATTTTAAGGCTCGTTTATAGCGTGCAGTTCTTAAACATTTGACTATCCTGTTCTCTTTATATTACAACAAAATGTGTAATATAACTAATTCTAGCTATTTTTTCAAAGCGTTTTTTGGATTAAATGTAGTAAATAGTAAACTAAGCTTTAGTAAGAATGGTTTGCATGTCCACTAATAAAGATAGAAGGTAGAGAAAGTCATGCGAATGTATCACATAAGATTTTTCTTCAAGGATTCCCTCCTCTTTGTAGGACTTACACCCTAAAGGACTTGCAAGACAATGCCGTAGGTCAGTAGCCTGACGAGGAGCAAGCAAACATATCCAGGATGGGCGATTAGTGAAGAAGAAGAAGAAGAAGAAGAAGAAGAAGAAACTGAAATCTAGTAATGAATGGGATGATAGGAAAATTTGCGAATCAAATCATTCAACCCATCATTCGCCTAGCGACCGAGGAAAAGCCGCGAATAAACCTTGGTTTAGGATGGTCGATCCCGGTGGTTTTAACCAGGGATGCCCAACCTTACAGAGAGAGGGGATGAAGTGAGTTTCCCTTTCCAATCATCTCAATTCGTGCTGCCAAAGACTGAAACTTGATTTATTTTGGCTTGTCAGTCTCTTCAAATATATTAGGGGGTGAACTATGGACTTTGAACCTTAGCCGTTAACAAAACAGCTTGGCTCAACTGGTTTTTAACCCGCAATCTTTCGAATTCGAGTCACAAACGCTACCGCAACGCCACCTCGCTCGATAATTCTGCATTATAAGTACTATAATTTGCATACAAAAATATATAAACCAAATTCTAAATGAGCCAAGGGAATGTTTTTAATAAAGCTCTAAGAGTATTATAAAATTTCAACTCCGCACACTGGCTGTGTATATAACACATCCGTAAGTTTTTACAGATTTCAATTAAAGATTTTTCAAACTTGATCTCAACTCCGCACATGCATTGGTTTGGAAGTTATTTCGTAACTGCAGACAGATAGACAGACAGACAAAGGCGGACTGAACGACGCTACTGAGTGCTCCACAATAACGAATTCGGCTATAAGCTTTCTAAATAAAACATCAGTTTCTTCTAAATCTGTCCCAATGCTGTTGTATGCCAATTTTTAGCTTGAAGATATTGAAACAATACGATATCCACTACAAGATAACATTCAAATAAAGTGTTAAAACATTAAGCGAAGATTGGACAGGCTTTGTCTATAGTGTTATATGTAAATGTCAAATCATTTTTTGAATAACTATTAGTTACATTACCATCGAAAACCTTTACTCGCCTGTAATAGTAATTTAACTCTACACTAAACCTATATTTATAAAGTTAAACCGTCGTTGTTTTGCATCTTATTTTTATTTATGCGTATTTTAGTGTTAGTAGATTCTCAAAAACTATTTAAATGATATAAACTTTTAGATCAATATATGACAGTTTAGTGAACGGAATATTATGATATACAATAATCCTTTTGCAAAGCAGAGTGTTGCATTTTCAAAATTTGATAAAATGATTTTGCTGCTTGAGGTAATGTTTAACAAAATAGTTTACATAAAATTAAAATTCATAAAATTGCACTGTGAATTTAAGCGCTTACCTATATTAAGAGAATAAGAGATCAATGTTAGTTGGATAATTTTTGTGAAATTAAATTCAAATGTTTAACATTGTAAATTAATTGTGGAATATTAGTAAGCACACCAAAAAGAAGAAATTAACTTAAAATTTTATAGTACGTGGCGATTCCAACCCTCATGTATGGTTATGAGTCACGCCCAACATAGAATGGGGATCTAAGGACCTAGTAGTTAAAGAGCACCCATAAAAATACCTAGCTTTTACCTTGATCGATTTGGTTTCCTCTATCCCTTTGTACTACAAAAATTTGAAATAAAGCTATTTCTGCAAACGATTATTTCGATTTACGTGAAGAAGATAGAAAAATAAGCTTTCATAAGTATAGCGTGTAAAAAAAGTTACATGAAGATAAAGGATGTGGATAGAGAAAGTCACGTGAATGTAACACAATTTGTTTTTCTTCTGAGCGGCTTGATTGTACAGTATCCATTTTGGTATAGACATGTCTATTTACTTGGTTGTAGCGTATAGTTTCTTTAGGCATTAACACTGAGCCCATATGATAGGCGGTTTGGGAGGGAATAGTAGCAGAGTACGCAGAGTTTATAAGATCGCCTTGATTAGCTCTCATAGAAGGGATTGCGTGTTTTTCAGGTGGACCTGATATATTATGTGAAAAGTTTTTTATTTAATGTATGATATTGAATTTTATTTCTTTACTATTTTTTCGATCCACTCGTTAATTAAGAAACAGTTGTATTTCATGTGTTTCAGGTTTAATCTGCTTCTATACAATATCGGCTTATTAACATTATAAAGTGTATTAGTGATTATGCTTTAGAAGCTGCTTCGTTTGATCTACTCGTCCATTACCCCACTCTTGCGGTACAAATATGTGACAATGGGTGGAGCACCGGGTATCGAACGCCTGGAAGTGCATTAATTGGCAGCTGAATGATGTAGTTCAGTAAGCTATGCTTTCTCTTTTGTTTACAAAATATTGAGAGCAATAAAAGGAAGGAAATGGGATGTAAGGGAGGACGAAGCTACCTGGCGTTGTAAACCAGGTATCGATGGATATTGCTTTCAGGAAGTAAAATTAACATAGTTTTTCTGTTTAATTACAATCTTTCCATAACAAAATTGTCTATGTGATTATATAACGTTTTGCAAGTCTTTCGTGAGTTCTGCTAAAGGCGATAGATCTATTTACCGAATATCGTGTACGCTAAGCAATAAATTTAAGAGAAATTCATTTCATTGCGGAAACGATATTAACGATAAATTTAATTTTAAAATCACCCTTCTTATTTTTAAATAAATTTATGATCCTACAAGATATTCGAAAGCATTCTTAAAATCCTTATTTTTAAGCTCAAGAGAGAATATTTTTAAAGAATTATCACTTTTATATATGCCACGTTAATTGTATAAAATCGTTTTAGTTACATACTTTTTTGGAATGCGCGTTTCAAGTTTTAGTTGAACAACTGTGTGTGTCCGTAATATCAAAACTCAATTTAGATTGTGACATAACAGACAACAGTATTTTTGGACAGGAATCCACCCGTCCATTAGCATGTTTACAGACCAAGATATCGGATTTCAAATATGCATTCCTTAAAATATTTAAACTTCAGTGGAAACTGCAGTTTAATTTCCAGTTTCTGAAATGTGCGTGCGAGTTTATTCTTGCAAAGCGTTTACCTATGTTAGCTTCACTGTGTTTCTCTTGCAAACAGAAGGTTACTCCAGAGCTCACCATTATTTAGGCCCGATTAGTTTACATCCTAACGATTAATAATAATCGACTGAAGTATTTTTAAAACATGCGCAACATTTCGCAGAAAGATATGATATTGTTCTGAAAGAGGTCTATTTGTTTGGTAGCAGAGGTTGTACCACGACTCAGGTCGGACACTGTGTTAACACAATTAGAACAAGTTCCCTGCACTGCCCCAGGCCACCAGTCATCTTCGGCGCCTGTTGACGCAGCTAACTACCGGCAGTTTTCTGCGGCGATCAAACTTTACGACTCCTGGCCGGCAGGCAACCTGCGACGCAAACTTCCTGCAGAATTAAATACGAGGGAACTTCAGGAGTGACGAAACGTATTCTGAGACCCTAAAACTTCTATTTTCGCACTTGCTCTATACATAAATTTATGCGACGTGCAATAATGTTAAAAAGTGTGTTACATTCCCATGATTTTCTCTATCTGCTATCGATTATTATCACAACAGTCTCAACAAAATATTCTTATGAAAGCTTATTGCTTTCTCTACTGCGTATAGTAAGTAGGAGAAGTATTGCATTCCACCCAAAAATTTCACACCAAGATTTCACAGGAAATATGCGTTTTGAGACCCCATGAATCCAAAAGAGCACTTTTAGAAAAATGTCCGTGTGTGTGTCTGTGAACAGCATAACTCAAAAACAAAAACTCGGATGAATACAAAGTGTGGTATTGAGGGTCAGTATCTTTTAGGATGCGAAACGAACATTTTCAAGAACCCCCACACCAGACTACCCTTTACATGGAAAATTTTCTGAAAATTTTATTTTCAAAAATGGCTCTCACGATTTTGATTAAAATATCATATATTTAAGATATTTTCATGACAAATAACATGTATATCTTAAATTTTCTGGAAATGTCTACAAAAGTCTTTCATTCAAAATGGCTTTTGCTAAACTGCTAAACCGTAAGAGATAGACAAAATTGTTCTACACAAAAAAAAATGTACAGCTCGTTAAAACACAGAACTTATGTCATGTAAATTTTTTCGGTGGAGTGAACCATTCCGAGATTTTCCTTGTTATTTGTTTGAATTTTCCAATATTTATACTTTTTCTCAAATGGGAATTCGTTATTCGTTTTTACTTTCTCTACTACGTATAGTAAGTAGGCCAAGTATTGTATTCCAACCAAAAATTCGATACCGAGATTTCACCCGAATTTTATGTTTTGAGACCCCCTTAATCCAAAAAAAAGCATTTTTGGAAACATGTCCGTGTGTGTGTCTGTGTGAGTGTCTGTCTGTGAACAGCATACTCAGAAACGATCAGTGGATAAACACCGAACTTGGTATTTAGGTTCAGTATCTTCCAGAGATGCGACAAGAAGGTTTTCAAGAAAACCCCCAACCCCAGATTACCCTTTATATGGAACATTTTTCGAAAAGTTTGCTTTTCTCAAACATTGCTCTAACGATTTTGATTAAAATGATATGTTTAAGATATATTCATGACAAATGAAACGTAGATCTCGAATTTTCTGGGAATGTCTCCAAAAGTATTCTTCATTGTGAACGACCTTTGCATAACTGGTAAACTATAAGAGATAGACCAAATTTTACTATACAAAAAATGTAGATCGCGTTAAAATACGCATTTTATGTCATATACTGAACCATTTTCGAGATATTGCTTGTTATTCCCTTACATTTTTCAAGACTTATTTTTTCAAATGGGAATTAGTTATTCATTTTTTGTCTGGATATGCAAAGAGTATTAATCTGTAGCAGACAGAATGGTGCTGCACCTAGGAACCAGCTATTAAGAGATATGTCTATGCTTAAAGGCTATTGCAATTCCATATTGTCCTTGCAAATATAAAACAAGGGGAACATACTACGCCTTAAGCGATAGTCAAATATTTTCAGAACTGGTCGCTATGTGTAAATGTAATTCTCTTTGCATGTCAAAAGATCGTTTCTGCAAATGTTTATCTCGATTAATATGAATTAGATGGAGAATAAGAGTTTGTAAAAATAGTTTGTACAAGAGTAGAGAAAGTCATGTGAGTGTAACACATAAGATTTTTTTATGTCCTGCACATACAAAGAGAATGAAATGCTCCACATAGCTACCAGCTCTTAAAGGATTTGACTATCGCTTAAAGCCTAACATATTCTCCTTGCACCTAAATGAAAATTAGCAATAAGGTGGAGAAGATGGAGAATAAGCTTTTGTAAAAACGGTTTGTGCAAGAGTAGAGAAAGTCATGTGAGTGTAGAACATCATATTTCGATCTGTCTAATTCATGTTAATCAACATAAACCTTTGCAGAAATGGTTCATTATAGTTTCGTTGAAGATACAAAATGGGATAGAGAAAACCGAATCGGTAGACAAATGTTTAAAACTTAGCTACACTGGCCTAGAAATTCCATAATATTTCCGAGACATTGCGAGACACAGCTGAATAACGATATACTTAAAAAATGACAAAGTATTGAAAAATTCCAACCAAAAAGGTATATCTTATACATGTCTAATGTCACAAAAAGTTATTTTAAATGCATTATGAGTTTTAAAGAAATCTACTTTTTACTTTCTCTACTACGTATAGTAAGTAGGGGAAGTATTGTATTCCCCAAAAATTCGATACCGAGATTTTACCGGAAATACATGTTTAGAGACCCCCTGAATCCAAAAAAAGCATTTTTGGAAACATGTCCGTGTGTGTGTCTGTGTGTGTGTCTGTCTGTGTGTCTATCAGTGGTTAGAGCAACCGGACAGAGACCGGCAGATCCGTGGTTCAAATCCCGGCTATGGCATTTAATTTTTCACTCGCCTGATTCTATCTTTCCAACACTGTCCAACACACAGCTTGTGTGGAAGAACAATTAATTTCAATATGTTTTCATATTTAAAAAATTGCTAAAATATGGTTACTGTTGAAACATTATTCTATTTCAAGACTATGCACTAAAAGTATGACATTTCTATTGGAACTTCTTTTTTGGAAAGATACACTAACAATACAAAATATGACATGCCGGAGATAGTGTCTTCTCTGCTCAAGTTAGAGATTGATTAAACAGTAAATTCCATTACACCTCTACACGTACTGCAAGTCTATATTCACTTGTCCTGTTTATGGACATATTTAGCGATACCTGACATATCGAACATGAGCTTTCTTTATTCAAATCCTTTATATTTTCAGTTATATCGAGTGCGCGTTTGAAAACTTGCAACTTTATGTGTAAAACCATTGGAACTTACTTCATAGATTTTCAAAAGAAAAGTATTATATGGAAAGGGTATCAGACTGAAAAATTCAATGACATAGCCGAGATTTGAACTACGGATCTTCCGCTTTGCTGCCATAGCAACAAGCAGCCACATCAAATTCCTCAACTGACTTGCATATCTTCTCGGTAAACTACAAAGAGTTCTCAAATTAATTCTGGGATGACATATCACAATGGCGACTTACAATATCATAAGTACTGTAAGTCCCGAGCTTTATAGTTGACCAACTATTGGATCAATTAATGATACTAATTGTTCTTTCTCATAAATCATGTATAGGACAAGGTTGGAAAAGTAGAATCAGACCGAAAAAATGCAATGCCATAGCCGATATTTGAACCAGGGATCTTCCGTTCTCCGTGCGGTTACTGTAACCAGCTGAGCTACAATAGAAACTTTTTTTTAGTTTTATTGTATCTTTCCAACCTCGTCCTACACCCGGCTTGTGCGGAAGAACAATGTATACTGCACCCTGATTATCAGCGGATTTGTAGTTATGAAGGCCTCTGCGATCCGCTCTGTGTTTTTGTTGCTAACAACATAAAAATAGATTTGATAAACAGCTATTATCTGATCAATAGTTACACACATACATAATTACGGCTATTTAAGAATTAATTAGACCAAAGAAAATGTATTGCACTCACACGACTTTCCTACTCACGCTTCTACAAACTATTCTTACAAAAGCTGGGAAAATTCAAACCAAAAAATAATATCTCGGAAGTGCTTAACGCCACGTCAGAAGGAACTCTTCACAAACTCTTCCTAGAAAAATCAAGATATGCATTTTATTTTTCATGCAAATATCTTAAACATATTTTGTTATTTTAATGAAAATAGTTAGAGCCATTTTTGAGAAAATAAAAAATAACGATTTTTTCTCTATATACGGTATATTTGGGGTAGAGGTTTCTTCAAAATCTTCATGCCGTATTCTTGGAAGACACAAATTTAAATACCACATATTTACACACACACAAACACAAAGAGTAAGAGAGAGAGAGAGAGAGACGTTTTTATAAATGTTTTTCTTCATTCAGAGAGTTTGAAAACGTGTATTTCCGGTTAAATCGATATCGAAATTTTTGATAGAATGCAATGCCTTCTCCATTTATTACTATATATGTAGGTAAGTAATAGAGAAAGCAATAAATATATATAATAAATTAACAAATACAGTTGGTGTATCAGTAGAAAGGCAGATTAGATACAATACGTTTTAATAATAATAATAATAATAATAATAATAATAATAATAATAATAATAATGCACATAAAGCTGTAGCTATAGAAATTATAGAGTGGGAAATAAATAAATCATTGCACTCTGCTCATCATGAGCTATTATCTACGGTTATTTCCGAAGATAAAGTATTCAAATTCAGCGTATTCTATTCAGACATACGATCCAAGACAATCTGCAAATTAAAATTAAAAAGTGGAACATACTATTACAAATTAGCTCATACGTCATATCTAGGTATATGTGTGTGTTTGTGTGTGTGTATGTATGTATGTATGTATGTATGTATGTATGTATAAGGCAAACATCTTCAGTAATACAAAGAATGCCTTGATTTTGGGTTAATTTAATTGAATTTACCGAATGTTTGTGTTTATGATACAGAAGTGTGAGAAATAAGTTACTTTGTGACAACAAACATCAATTTAAAAACAAAATAAAATTACGAAAGGAATCTTCAGGTTTTACAAGTTGTGTTGGAAAAGGTTATGTACAGGGAAAAGTGTCATTTTTTCATACTTTTATTATATAATAATGATCACCATGGGCAGTGACTTGCCTGCTTAATGTATAACAAAACATGAAAAATTTTATCAGTTTTAATTCCAAGCAAACTCAGAAGAAATCTGAAATTAATCAAACAATCAGCGAACATTTGAGGTTATACAAATATACGAACCGCTAATACACATAGAAGCATATTTTATAATTGAATTGAAGAGTATATATTGTAAATAAAACAAACGAAAGGAGAAAAATAAAAGCACCGTAATCGATTGAAGCAGTGGTTATGAGAAAAAATTAACATAAGAACAAACAATTACCACTTACTAGTTTTTATGCACATGCTATTGATTGTAATAATTAATCTGACAGGAGGTATTATTCCGAAAAAATCGTAAGCGACTCCAAGTCGCGAGTGAGTTTGTCTAAGAATTAACACAACCTGCGTTAGATTTGGTTTGACTATTTTAGCGAATAATACAAGAGCAGAAGCTAAAAATGAACCTGAAAGCTAACTACCCACATAATATATTAAATAACCTTAGTTGCATTTTTGAGATGCAGGGCCCTCTGCAGTTTACCGGATTATTACAAATAGTCATCGGAATTATATATTCGGAAGGGAAGTAAAGCCGGTGGTCCCGGTCGTAGATTTACGTAAAATAAACTCAAGCTTGATAAAGAGGCCTCTGAGCACAACTACCGGTTTTTCACGCCAATATAGAATGCAACGCTAAGGACCACAGTAGTTAAAGAGCGTCCATAAATAAAATCAATTTAATTTAATCCGAATTATATAAAATTAAATCCCAGCTTTGATAGTTTTATGGCAATAAACAACTAACACTATGTAATATAAGTAATAACGTAAGTAACTAGTGTTAACGTTTTGTTTTTCCGGTCCTGCTCTAGTATTATTCGCTGAAATAATGAGAATGCAACTTCATTGAACAAAATGTAATGGCTAACTTAAAATGTATATTTATTAAAAACACGATTATTAAAGTTAAAATTTGATGGAACCATTTTCCTGTTGAAACAACTCTTCCTATTAGAAATGAAAGTGGAAGATGTTGATGTACATGCTCTTGTGTGCTCTGGATTCCGAAATTTGTTGATTATTATTCTCGAAAGATGCTGTTATTAATTTCTACTGTTTCGAGAGTTTGGTCAAAGAAGTTATGCGCAAAGATACGTTTCATTGCGAATTGTAACATTGAAATCAACATCTGAATTTGTGTAGGTAACATTAACTGGAAGCCTTAGATTATCAACAGAAAGCCGTGGATTATTAGGACATGAGCTAAATAGTCAGCATAATTCCATTATCGTCGGTGAATTAAGTGATACTGAGCTCGTTGACTGGTCAAAGGACACTCTCATCTAATTATCAATTCATTGCTCTTACGGAATGGATAAAACTAGATATCGCTTCAGTTATAAACATTATAATTAAAATTACAGATATTTGACCCTTCATACTCCATAGAATTCGTTGTGAGGTTCCAATACTAAGGTAAAGCGCAATTTCAAGATTAGAAATTAATTTTCGTATTAAATTTATGCCCCTCTTCATCTTTGGTAAAATTCTAAACCTATGTACACGAGTCTTAATTCTAATAAACATAGAAACAATGGAATGACGCATATGACCTCATCGCTAACCCTAGGTTAAATGTATTCAACTTTTTCAGAATGAGAGAGGAAAGCATGTACGCAGATAGCTCATTTCTAGCAGAAATTGCTCGATTATCGATAAAGTTGTTAGCTAAACCATTCAATATTTCGTTGGTATATTTCTATTACCTTTGCCTGAATGTTTTTACTTTTTTTCCGATTGCTAAACGTCACGTTATTAACAAACTCACAGACCGTAGAATTCCTTACAACCCCTGTCACTCATGCAATCTGCACTACCCTGCGGCCAAATGAGCTGCATATAAGGCGGGCGAGAAATGTAGCAATCTCCCTCGATTCATGGGTTGAAATGTAAACCTACAGGAAGCTGGTACTTTGCTTGATTTCTAAAATTGTTTGTAATAAACATTTATGGTAATTGAACAGCAACTTCAGTACCAGTCTACTTATATTTGTTAGAACATTGCTTTACTTGATCACTTCTTCACATTTTTGGAGATTATATTGAAGCGAAGGTATTGAATGCAATATAGTCGGCAGTTTATAAAACATAATTCTTCCTAAATCATTTTCTATTTCAGGAACAGCTTATGATATATACAGGGAACAGAAGTGCAACGGAAGTTTTTCTAGTAAATTTCTATTTTAGATGAATGACCTATGTTAATGTGTACAGAAACTGAGCTACCCGCAATTTAAAAATAGCGTTTTCAAAATGTGTGCGCGCGGTTTTTTTTTCTTTTTCTTTTCACTCAAGTGTATCCGTACAGATTTGAAATGTGTATCTAAAATAATTAGAGAATGGACTAAATTACGTCTTAATCATTTTCAAAAATGATAGACTTTTTTTCTAATGGAGCACGAAGTCAAAAAAGGGACATTTCTCTTATTCCTGAGTTTTTGAAACATGTTATATAAAAACGAACGTTTGAAGTATTGTCTACTCTTCTAACAAAATTTTTCATTTATAAAATTTTGATCTTCTTCTTCCACTTCATCGAGTTAGGCTTATGCCCGTTTTCGCATCAAGTAATTGATAAATCCTTCCATTTGGGCAACGTTTATTCTTCCTCTGGCTTATAGTTTACAAGTAGGTTGGGTGCCCTACTGCGCGGTCGTTGCAGGGGCTTATATTGTGATACACTGGAAAAATAATACAGTTCAAAGTCAGACCGTCCTGCTTATGCGCATAAGCACCGCAGCTGGTATGAGGATTTCTGGCTAAGCTTTTCCATGGCATTTACAACAACAGGGTCTTTCTGTCACACGCGTAGGGCCGATTTGAAGCATGCAACCGACAATTATTCCGCAGTCATTCCTATTGGTTCAGTCGTCTAACTGTAAACCTTTGGCTATAAAGTAATAGTGCTTGTCTGTCAAACTCTCCGAACACAAACATCGTATAAACTAAATCATTGTTTTCGTATCGCGGCAGGTCCATGATAACACGAGTGAAGAACTAATGACAATAACGGGCGCGAGTCACATACTAGACAGCTACAACATAAGTGCGCTTGGAGGAGAGCGCCACTATTTTGTTGACAGGCCAAACATCATCAAGGTCTAGGGATCAGAGGGAAGTGAAGGGCAAGGCAATAGGGGAATGTACAGTTGTACAATAAAAGCAGTATACCACAGTTGTAGGCCTCAGCCTGGCTAGTAAATGCAACTTGGAACTTGGAAGTTTTCTTTACCTGAACTATTGCTTCAGAATGTGTCCTCTAGGAAGCTACGTGTCGCATTTGCCCAGTAATACCATTCCTGAGGACATAAAGACCTTGCACAAGTACCCCAGACAACCTATTGCTGAGCATCTAAGCGATTATCCAGTACACGAGATATTCTGTCAGGGACCATCCTCTGTAAGTGTTCATACCATGTTCGTGTCTTGGAATAAATTAAACACATGTAGGTCCCTTCATGTATAATCGTAATTCCTTTTTATCTATTGCAGTATAACCGGTTCAGTAGGAACTTCGTTTGTGGTGTTTCTGTCTTACGTTTATCCGATCTGTTTACTGTCCAGTTTTTGCTTCCGTACATCAATGTTTGTTTATAAAATTGAGCTGTGCGCTTTTTCAAGTTTTATTCCTCAGTGGTAACCTTGTTCTACACATTCCATAAAATTTGCTAAGTTAATTATGTATTTAGTTCTTTTAGAAGTAAGATATATCTACTAAAATACAAATAATTAACAAATGTTACCTTATATTATTTTAATTTAGCTCCATTTTAATAATAGGTTTTGTTCCTCTAAAAGCCACTATCTTTGTTTTTATTTTTGAATAGTTCATGTTACAATTAGCTGCAACTTCATTCATGTTATACGCACTATATGTAAGTCGCCCTCTGATGTACAAAAAATTACCGATCATCTGGGAACTAAACTGTGATAATATATTTATAAGTTGAATAATTAAGACGGCATAATAGTTTTCTTTATGCATTATTATTTGTGGACATAAGCATTCCAATCCTAGGACAAACATAATCACCAGGCATAAATGTACCTACTATTAATGTATTTTCTTATTTTATTAACATTAAACCCTTTACTTTGGTTTTAAGTTTTATCGATACCCTACTAAAAGCCGTTTTCATTACCTATTTTCAAAACATGGCATGTACATTGACCAGAGAGATGTGGAGAGAACAGGCGAAGTCGAATAGAGGAAGAGAATGAGAAAGTAGAAGGCGGAAAGGATATCGAAGAAGGAAATACAGAGGGAGAGTGTTGAAGGCAAGAGAGTGAGCAGAAGAGAGACAAAGAGAAAGCGGTAGAGGGGAGAAGAAGGAGAGTGAAGAATCTCCATAGTTGATGCAATGAGGCGAGCGAAGTGCGAGTTCTATTGCTTTAAAATGAAATGCAGATCTATTGATGGCTTACTTCTATGACTAATGCAAACAGAGCTTTGCTTTGCAAAGCTTTGCTAAGAACCTAATGATATGATGCATTGACCTAAAGAGTCATTAAAATTTCCGTGGCAGTTAGTCTATACAGAAGTCCAAAATTTTACTTACAATATGCGTCAAGATATAATTAATAACATAGCATTGTTATGTAATTTGACAAAACTACTTCTCATAGAATTTGTAAAATCCATGCATCCGTAATCGCTAACGCCAGGTCTTGCAAAATAGGTATACATGCACCAATAGTAGTATGTTATACATTTAAAATGTGCCGTTTCAGATAATTAAACACACATACTAAATACGAATCGGTCATTTAATTATTATTGGTCTAGTGTGGGCTTATATACAGATTAATGTGAACCAGTTGAAAACGAGAGGTAATTGCAAATGTTCTTTAAACGATTTTAACACGGAAACGAGTTGGGAGATACAATCTGCTTGTTAAATATCTGTGTTGGAAGAAATCATTAAACATATTTATATTAGGAAGGATAGCAACCATAATAAAAGAGAAACCAAAAGGTAGAGACGCTGTTAGGAATGAAAATAGAAGAGCTATGCGTCCTAGCAACTTCCGTTTCTCAAAGGAGTGCCTGGGACTTGAACATAATGATCTTCCAAGGAAGTATCCCAGACACATAATGCTCTTTATAACAACATGTCAAAGGAACATCTATGAGCTTTTAAATTGTCACATCCAGACAAGAACGGGCCTCGACATTCTCTAATATATATGCATATGTTGAAATTGCAAATGCAGAGTCGTATGTCTGGAAATGTTATTACAATTTAATTTTAATAGTTAATATATTAGAAAGTATATAACTTAGCAATTTTATCATACTCTGCTTTAAATACATAGTAAACGTTTGGTATATCATTTATTTTGCTTGTGCTTATATTTTATTGGAATTATTATATTAAATGTTAACATCCGAAGGAGAACCTCCTGAACATAAAGGCGCATATCAGTCTATTATTCAAACTTAGCAGAACCTACAGTTCCGCTCGCGTTATTGCTTAGATTTTCTTCCCTCTGTCCCTAATCTTTCTCTCGTTCTCTGTCCAGTTATTCCTCTAGCACTCTCTTGGCATTTATTCCTCTTTCACTCTATTACTCTCTCAGTTTTTACCCTTTCCACATCTCTCACTCTTCCCTTTCAAAATCTCTAGCTCTCTCTTCCCTCTCTCTATCCGAGCAACATTTATTTGATATGATATTTTGAAAACTGTAGTGAAAATTGCTATGCCAAAATAAATCATTTAAAAGGTAGGTTTTAACTTCAAGGTAAAAACTAAAATTCTGCACAACTTTATAAATATTCGGCCTATTGAAATTATGTAAATAACAATTTGCTAAAACCATTATGCTGATAAACCTTTTAGTATCTCCTTTCATAAAACTAAGAGGTAAGCAAGACATTTTTGGTTTTAACTCAGTGCCTTATTAAAATCCCGCACTCTGGGAAAACAAATTAAAGTACCATATTACCTGTACTCTAAGAGTTAGATAATATAGATTCACGTAAGTCATTCTTGGTTGAACAAATAGCCTTACTCTACCTTACTTTACATTAACAACAACATGAAAGTTTTAATTTCAATATAGATCCCTATGAGTGTTAGCATTATCTATGAATGAATTATATATTGTCTCTTTGAACTTACATGCAATTTATACAATGTTTACAATACAATCGGGTTGCTTATTATTTCTCTTCCCTTATATTTAACATTCTGTAGCATTATCTATTTATAAAAAATCCAAAATTACTTCAACACAATTTTTTGTCCAAGAAGAAGAGAAGGTTATGCAGCTTTTTCTTATGGACGCTCTTTAATTACTATGTTCCTAGCGTCCCATTCTATACTGGGCGTGAAAAATCGGAAATTTTGCTCATAGGCCTCTTTATCATGCTTGAGGTTTTTTTTTACGTGCCGTAAATCTACAACACGGGACCACTGGCTTTACTTCGCTTCCGAAAGAAGCTATGCTAAGGATTTTTACACAAGAAAAAATCCATCGCCCTCCGCCGGGTTTAGGGAACTAGAGGCTAGCATGGTACCCTTACACCATGGAGGACGACAGTTATGCAGCTGTCCCCATACGCATATAACATAACATACATAAAAGTAAAAGTTTGCGGGACTGCCTTGACTGCCTTTGCGGTTAGAAACAGAGATACTGGTTAGATTCCGACAGGACGAGGAATGCTTTTTTAATTACGACGATTGTCATCCTCCCTAGAATCTGGAAATGTGAATGTTTAAAGGATTAGGAAAGAAACTGCCACGTGCTGCTTTGAAATGCCACTGTTTTCATGACCACGATAAAGAACAAATGACTACTTTAGATTTCAAAAGCGTATAAACTATTTGAAAATTCAAATCAGTAACAGCGAATATCTCGCAAAGGGATTAGTGCCACAAAAAGCTATTAGTCATAGATTTGTTTTAACAAGAGCTACATCTCTTTTTGTTTTGTGAGGCTCTGAATAGCCCTTACGGTTTATACAAAACTATACAAAATCCGTTTAGAATGAAGAACACTTCTCAGGCTTTAACATCGTTAGAGCTACTTTTGAGAACATTTAAAATAGTGAAAATTTTTCCATGTAAAGGGCAATTTTGGGTGGGGGATTTCTATAAAATATTTGTGTCACACCTTGGAAGATGTTGATCTTAAACACCAAGTTTTATTTCGTTTATGAATTAGACTGTTCACATGCACATGCGCGCATACTCACACAAACACATAAACAGCTTTTGTACACATCTGATGTGTTACATTCACATTACTCTCTCTAGCCACTGTCGTATAGTCGCTAGAGAAAGTGCTATCATCATTCAGAGGTTTCTCACAATGTTGTGGAAAGACATTTCAAATAGGTATAACCTAAATCCATCCTATACTGTGGTAATACCTTCCAGTGAGGAGTGGAACCCAGAGACCGGGTCTCTCCCGAAGGCAGGGGGCAGGACGTGGTCCACGGATGGTTCCCGTTTTGAGGGTATGATGGGGGCTGGGGCCTGGAGCCCTAGAACGAGGCTTGTCATTCCCCTTGGTAGAGTTACCACGGTTTTAAAGGCTGAGGTCTATGCGATCTTAGCCTGCGCTAAGCATGCATAATACTATGGCATGCGGACGAGCGGATGTGTACATCTCTCGGATAGTACGGCAGCTTTGAAATCCCTTAGGCCGGCTAAAACCACATTCAGATTGGTGCGGCAATGCCAGAGGATGTTGATAGATTGTGTATCAGCTGCTCGACACATCTTTGAGTTCCCGGGCATGCTAGTACACCAGGAAATGCGATGGCAGACCTCTCGCAAGAGGGGATCGGGGCTCGACTTTTATTGGGTCTGAGCCCTTTTGCGGAGTGTCTGCTAGTAACGTCAAGTATGAGATAACCCAGCTCACGGCGAGGGCTCATCTTGAGATCCGGAGAAAGCAAACCACTGCCAGGTAGGCCCATGACCTGATACCAGGGCCTGGCCGGAAAGTGAGTGAGTTTCTCCTGAATTTGACCAGAGTTAAGCTCAGATAGGTGGTGGGCTATCTTACGTACCACAACACTGCGCATACACCTATACATAGTAATGAGTCTTACTCAAGACTCTATATGTCGGAAACGTGCGTGCGAGGGACTTTGAGACCTCACAGCATATACTATGCGATTGTGAAGGTCGCTTGGCATAGGTATGTAGGGTCCTTTTTTTTGGAGCCTGAGAAGATAAGAAGGGCAAAGTTCGCGATCCGTTTTACACGAACAATTGAACTTGAGAGTAATGCCTAAAATATGAGGCACAATGGGCTCCAGAACTTGCGTGCATGGCCTCATTAAGTCATAAAATTTCAAAGCACGCGTATAGTAACCCTGTTTTAAACATTTTACTATCGCTTCATCCTCTTGTATTTTTCTTGGCCTCAAACGAAATATGTAATAAAACCATTTGTGCAAACGTTAACTAGATTAATGTGCACTAAATAGAAAAATAAGCTTTTTCAATAATAGTTTGTAGAGGTGTATACTATAAACGATAGTGGCAGGAGAAATTCATGTGAATGTAACAGAGAATTTTTTAAAGGGGACCTCAACAACGCACTTTCATTAAATCGCGATGTATTTTAATTTTGGATAAAAAGAGACATCTTCTTTAAAAATAATTGCCAGAAAAATTAAAATTCTTCAAAAGGTCTTTGGTGGTCTTCCAACAGTGGAACCCTCACAGCGCTTTCGATGCCGGTTCACAAAACGGTTAGTTATTTTCTTGTATGCTTAGGGAGAGACATTTTTTAATTTCCCAAAAACCTGAAGTAAACCGAATCTCTTGAAATTTTCACCACAGACTATATAAGGAGTGCTGTTGCAAAGTTTGGTGCACATATGTTAAGCCGTTTCTGAATTATCCCGATTTAAATCAAAACACTCCTTGTGTTGTAATTTTTTATTTTAACATTTCGTATCTATATCCAAGTGGCAAACAAGTTTGTTAAGACATCAAATTTTAATTTTAATCACATTTTTAAAACTAGTTTTAACAGTTGTAAATTTGTGCAACAAAAAGTATATACCTATACTTATTAAACTTTGATGAGTTCGCTAGTATAACACAATTATCATAAGTAGTGGCTATATGGTAAGTTTTACCTGGAGAATCCAATTTCTTAATTTTATTGCTGTACCTTAAAAAGTGTAAGGTAAGGAGCATTTTGAGTGGTGAAGGTTTTCTAAAATGTTTACAACTAAATTTATTTCGGAATTTTCTAAAAATAAAAACCTTTCTAAAAAATCTTGCGTTTTCATAAAGTATTTTAAAACGCATATTTAAAACTTTTGAAACAGTTTAATGCGTATGCCCAAACTTTTCGACAGTATTTCCGGCAAATTGAAAAAAAGATATCGAGAAGGCTGAAAATGCACTACCACTCTTCGCCGTCAGGTGTATTTATGGTTTACTGAGATGAACGTTTACACGAAACAGTCCTAAAGATCTAGACTTAATAATAACTAAACAATTATAAATTTAACTTTTGAGCATTAATCTCAACATTCACCTTAAGGGTTGTTCTTTATTCCCAGAGGAAATAAATATTTGTTATTTTATTTTAAGGTTCTAAAGACATCACGTACAATCGTAATAAGAATAAACTAATAAACAAGCATACATCATCCCCAATTGTTTATTACTATATTAATCACCATCATCATCATCATCATCATCTGTTTTTTGTAGAGTAATTACAACGATATAGTATATAACATATCTCTTAAGGCAAACTATCGGTGAAAAATATCAAATGGTCAAAAAATACTTTCGGCTTTTTACGTACTATTTATTATGATTCCTTAGGTAAATTCTCATATAGGTAACGTTTGAAGCCGAGCTCGTAACGTGACAGTCATCTTTTATCATGGTTCAGCATTATTTTCCACAAATTAAGTTCAGTTTTCTCCGTTTTAAGTTTTTAGGCATCCACAAACCTAAAATGCTCCTAATTGTGCAATTTGTAAGTAATTACCGCAAAACTTTACAGACAATCTCCACAGTAATATAGGAATGTAATATTTGTTTTAAGATGCATACCATCGTTCACTGAGCTGTTAGGCTCCAGCATACGCACACGATTTCTAAGAAATTAAGAACATACGAAGCAAATATAAAATGTGAAGCAACAAATTTACAGCGTGATATTTATTTATAGTATCTTTTTAATCAAATTGGAAGTTAAATATTAAGTTCCATTGCAAATATCTGAAAATTCCTTAAGGAACATTTTTAAAAATCCTTTAAAACTTTTAAAGATATAACTTGGAAACTGGTTTGCTTATAAACACCAAATTTTATTCCACTTCCCCTATAAACACTTAACTTACTGTAACTTAAAGCACATATATATATATATATATATATATCAAAATCCGTAGATATGTTAAAACATAAATTTTTTAGAATAAAATTCAATCGTTCGCCTTAAGATAAACCATGTAGAGTAAAATTTAACACACATGTAAAGTGAAATTATGTATTTAGAATTGCCAGGGAAAAGTTCTTCACGGCATACAAAGTCTGCCTTTACCTCCATCTATTCGTCTCGATTCCCACTACTTCCGAACAATGGTTTTGTGGGTTGCATCTAACCAGGCTGAACTAGTAGAATTCACGGACTACATGCTGCTGCTACCTGTCGATAGCAGTCTTAAACTTTAGAAGGTTAGTGCCACTAGCTGGGGCAAGTCATAGTAGTGGTACTGTATTTTTTTAGCAGTGTTTATCGCCCGTTTTTACTGCATACGACACCACAGGTGTTACATATGGATGATACATGAGACAAAATTATTATTGGGAAATTTAACGATCTCGGCCTCCAGAATGTTAGCGATGGTGCTGTGGTGCTGTAACGCTGACATAGCTACCTTTTTTTTCCATATAGGTAATAAAGTATAGTACTGGAACGGCCGTTCGTATCGTTTCACAATCTGTCAGGTATTATAATCCGATTTTGCGAACCGTATGATGCATGACATACAGCCAAATTGATTAAATTCAATTGAAGCCATTAAGATTCATCATAGACCCTATCGTTAAGTTTTAAAAACTTAAAGGAAATCCAGAAGAAGTCGACAAAGAGAAAAGGGATATTTACACACCCACAATCCCATACTTCAAGGCAAAATATGGTCTCAGTACCATCGATATATTCAGCCTGATGGTTGGAGCTCGAGGCACCATACCTCTACTTTCTCTTTTAATATCTGTAAACATTTTGGTTTCAAGAAGGAAAAAATAAAAAATATTGTTAAACTTGCAATAACAGGATCAATTGACCTTCGAAATTATTTGTAGAATAATAAATTTTAATAATTTCATGTATATAGATTACTTACTATCAGTTTAATAGTTTTTACACCTCTTAATTTTCTTTTTGAATATTATATGTGCAAAAATGTAACTGTTGACATTACATTGTTATTCTTTATAACAGTGTTTTAACTTTGTATTTTTTAATTGTTTCATTTATATAGCCCCCTTTAACTTTTATGGTCATTCGGTGGCTTTGACTAAGAAGCCAGTGATGCGGTTATTACTCGAATTGTAGTTTTTTTAGCGCTGGTTTTATTACATTTTACTATTAAATACACTCACATTCACTCTTACGTTTTTCTTCCAGACTCTGTGGAGATAGGAAATTTCTCCAGTTAGTGAAAAATTTCCCGTCATAGTCGGGAATCAAACAGGGGCCTTGGGATTGAAAATCCAGAACGCTGAACACTCAACCACAAAAGCAGTGATTTACAGTTGATTAATGTTTTGCTGTTCAGAATTCATTTATAATGCATCTCTTTTAATTTGTCTTTGATGGCAGCCCATAAATAAGGAAATTATTGCTTCAATTAATAAAAAATATGATGAGATACATTCATATGGCTTTCTCCACCCTATCATTTTTAGAGGGTATACAAAGCTGTATTTATAAAGATAATTTTTATATCTACTTCATTTTAATCCAAATAAACTTTTGCAGAAATAGGTGGATTACATATTTCGTTATAGATACAAAGGAAACAGCTATAGTAAAATGTTTAAAAACTAGACGCTATACGCTGATCTTAAAATTCCATACTGTTTTAATGGAATCGCAAGACACAACAGAATGTTGAAAAGGACTTTAAAAGAATGGCTAAGTATTCAAAATTCGAACCATTAATAACGGATATCTCGGAAATGGCTGATGCCACAAAAATTTATTTTAAATAAATTGTGTGTTTTGAAGAGATCTACGCTTCCTTGTAGTATGTTTTCGTCTATTGTTTAAGGTTTACCAGCTATACAAGATTATACAAAATTCCTTCCGAATGAAGAGGACTTCACAAGCTATTTCCAGAAAATCCAAGATATACATTTTATTTGCCATGTAAATGTCTTTAATATGTGGTACTTTAATCAAAATCATTAGAGCCATTTTTTAGAAAATCAAAAATTCCGAAAAATACTCCATGTAAACATAGTTTGGAGTAGTGAGATTTTCTTGAAAATCTTCGTGTCGCATCTTTGGAAGGTACTGAACTTAAATACCAGGATTGATCCCACTTTTTGTATTTGAGTAATGCTGTTCACAGACACACACACACGCACAGACGAACCTTTTTCTAAAAATTCTTTTTTTTTGTATTCAGGAACCTTAAACATGTATTTCCGATAAAAGCTCGGCATCGAATTATTGGGTGCAATGCAATACCTTCTCTACCTAATATGTACGTGGTAAAGCAAGTAAAAATACTTCCTTTGCCACTTGTGCAATACAGAGGAATTACTTCCTTCAATCCAAAAAATATCGTGATTTGAGGTCCCTAAAAATGGACTTTTAGGAAATGTTCCTGCTTGTGTGTGAGTTACATCAGTAAATATCACAAGTCAAACACTACTTTATCTAATTTTGTACTTAAACAAAACAAGGGAAGATTTTAAGCAAATTCACTCAGCGCAATTAGCCCCTTACATGGAAGCATATTTATTTTCTATTTTTTTAAACACTCGAATAATTTTGAATGAAGTATTTAAAAACCTTGTGTATTATGCTCACAAGACTTACCCAACCCATTACAGTTTCATACAATCCCTTATGTTGTAGAATTCATATAAAAGTGATTTTTCCATTCACTTAATCCTATTTACGATACCTTTATGACCAAATATGATCTCAAATTATACATTGTGCACTCAGATGCTGCACAATATGAAAAAGCATAACTATTTGCATAACATCAGTCAGTCTTTGTAATGAAATTATGCGAGAAAGTAAAGGTATTCCATATGATGTATCATAAATGCCGCATGACAGGCAGACTGGGAAAAGTTAAATACGTAACAAGATATTTCGAAATCGGCTAATACTGTAGTAAAAGCTACTGGAGACAAATTTTATATTCCAATGACCTCTAAAGTTTTGCTGTAGTAACACCTTCTCCATATCTTATGGTTTACTAGTTTTGTGAAAATTTGTTCAGAATGAAGTTGATATTACGGCTATTCACAGTAAATTTGAGTTAAAGATTTTTATCATATATTCTTTATTGTTCGCTTTAACTTTAAAGTCGCATCGCGACTGCTTTAGAATACATAATAATTACAATTAAAATACAATATTTTAAACAGTAATAGTACATACAAAACATTAAATTCTCTCGATGTGTGTGCTATAATATGTAGTTAAAGCTTTGTTGGTGATGGAAATGTCTTAAACATGTAGTATTTTAATGAAAGTCGTTACCACTAATTTTCAAAGAATAAAAACATACCGAAACTGTTTGCATATAACAGGTAGTTTGGAATGAGGGGGGTTGCTTGAGTTTCGGAGTCTGAGTTTTGGAAAATGCTGAACAAAAATATAAAATATGTATTCATCCGATTATTGTGAGTATTGCTGTACAGCATACAACGTTTTTTTTTGGGGGGGGTCTCAGAGGACCTAAAATTTCTAGTAAAATCCCATTATCGAATTTTTGGGCAAAACATAATTGATCCAATTCCCACCTTAGGCAAGTGGCAGAGAAGTAATCATGTTAATGTTAATGGGATGTAAATTTAATTTAAGTATTGTGCCCTAGTTGTTAAGTAATTACGATGAATGGTTCTGGCCAATATCGAGAGATGAGTGCCCCCTCTTTATATTTAGATTGTACCAAGGGTACATTAAGTCGCTGATTTCTTTTTAAATACGTATATTTTGAATTTAGTGCAAATATTCCAATAATTAGTTTCCGCTCTTCCTAAACTCGCCTCACTTTATACTGTTTTCAAGTTTTTGTCATGCGTCGAAAGTTTAAAATTGTTGCGCAAATGAGTGCCATTCAATAACATGTTCCCCTTCCAGCATCGTGTGGACTTGCCTAACGGTGTACTGAGCAGACGTTCTTATAGCGCTAGTTTTCGTTCACTACACTGCCTTGTTTGATACCTTTATTTCTTAGGATGTTAATAAAGCAATATATTAATTACATATTTGCAGCCATTATAGAAATTTTTAGTACATGCATTTATCAAAAATCTTTGCTCTTAACTCACCGCTGTTATTCCCAGAGCATTGTAAATCACATTGCATGTGTGACTTCTGTGGAATTATACCAAAATAAAAGATTTATGTCATTGAAATAGCATATCCGTATATGAAAATACTCTCATTTAAGCTAGGCGTATGTTGATGTAAACGATAAAAAGAATCAAAACATCACTTTTTTAGCTTTAGATTGTTCCTTGAGAATTATAAGCATGATATAAATCATCCTACTACTAACAATCTAATTCTACTGCTAACAAACTGGTACCACTAACAACTCCTCAGACAACTCTTTTCAATGCAGATTATTAGTATCTTAAAGATTAGTTCTGAGTTACAAATATGGTGGTCTTTATGAATGTACTTAAAACCATAAGGGTTATTTTATACTCAATTTAATTCCCATAATTTAAAAAAATTGCCGTTTCCAGCAACTTAAAATAATATGAACAACAATTTATTCAGCACTTTAACTTTTCTGTCTTAAAATATTTTGAAGATTGTAATAGTAATCTTTAGTTATGATATAAATAATATAGAGTCAAAAATTAAATATTTATCTTTAAGGCTAATGGAATTGGAAAAACTTTAAAGCAGGTGAATAATTTTAATAATAAAATGGGCCTAAGGTTAAGCCGTAAGAGAAATAGACACGAAATTATATTGAGATATATGATTAATTTTAAAACAATACCTGCAAATCATTATACTTCTAACTTGAGTTGTTCAACAATGGAAGTTTAGATATACTGTTAAAACACTAATAACTAAAACCATTAACTATAATTTTCTTTGTAGATATTATGTAAATATTAATATTACTTGCATGCATATATAAGTGTGAGAACTACAAAGTTCTTTAAACATGATGTTTGCGAAATTGGACTGATGAGTAAAATGTATATCTTGTATTGTCTATAAATAATCTATGAAGATCTCAATCTTTTTATGTTTCATATAGTGCCAACTTTATGTATACTGTGAAAACATACTCCAGGAAATATGTAGACATCACCAAGATATAGGTATAACATCAGTATATCAAAATGCTCTGGCATTAAACCATTTCCGAACTATTGCCACTTTTCATTTAAAACTTTTCACAGTTTTAGCAGTACACGTGTTGATTTATTACTGAGAAGTTCATACAAATGTCCATGGTCTCAAGACTAGCAGATAGTGTTGTTTCAGCCAACAAAATGTATGTTTCTGTAGTACTATCTATCTGAAGCCATTTCCAGCAAATATTAGCATGATTAAGAGGAAGTGTATAAATTATATGAATCGTATTATGTGGATCAGACATGAAAATAATTTATAACAATGGAGAATGCTATAGTAGTGTTCATTTTATTTTGGTCCATTGTCCAGCATATTGCATAAGATATGGCATCAGCCCGGACTGAAGATTCTTCAGTCTTCAAATTTTAATGAATCCGTACACCAGTTGGCAGCAACTATTACATGAATAGGGTATAGGGTGGAATGAAAAGAGGTACAGGGTTCGAAACTTGGGGTTTTCCAATATTATTTTCTGAATATTCTGAATAATTATTTTCTGTAATGGCAATGAGACAGGAGGAATAACAAAATAAATACTTTACATGTTTTGAACAGTAAATTACTTTTTGTAAGAAGCATAAAAATACCCTCGAATGCTAAAACATCTGCCAAGCATTAACATTACAAAATTTGTAACAACAAAAGATTCAACTTGTTCACTTTGTCATTTCGTTGTAAGCATGTCCTTATTCTCTTGACCGAGAAGACAGCCTCAAGCATTGTGGGCGTGGCATCTCGTCATCTCCTAGAGTCATCAGCTAGTTCAGATTTTCAAGAAGTCTAGGAAAGATTCAGAGAGAAAAATCAAGTGATGTCAAATCTGGGAATCTCGGAGGCCATTTAGGATTTCTGATAATTCCGTTGGTTACAAGATTACGTTGAGATTAATCTTCACATCATAAGTTAATGGTTCGCATTCACTTGCAAAACACCATCTGTCAGTTACCATCGGCGTCTCGCACACTTTTGCATCACACGCATCCTGTTTACCGTAAGCGTACAATGCACCTATCGTAAACAGAACAAAGAAACTACAATAAGTAAAAATAATAATTTTTAGCATCAATTTTTTAAATGTACAACGCATAAAACAAACGAATTCACCTTTTAACTGTCCATTTCAGGTTTCTTTAGAGACATCCACTGAAATTGGGGATATTTCTCTGCAATATCAATTACACATTGGTTGATATCGTATCGATACTTCCCATAAATGAGAACCCCTGTTCTGAAGTAGGATTTAATAAAGAAGACTGACTATTCTTTACGTTCAAGGCATGATGATGCATATGCTGCTAAATAGTTGCTACAATAGGAATCGAAACGGACAGGTTAAACGTAAAACAGCACCCCAACCCCTCCGTTAGCGCCCGTAATCTTCGTAGGATTGAGATCGTTGTTTGATCGACAAAGAGCGCCGTAGGAGTTTGTTATGCCGTGGGAACTAGGCGAACGCACACAAATCTACTCACATTTGCGACCTCTGAGAAGGCTAAACTTGCATCGAAATAGTGTCGTAAATTAGAGGAAGGGTGAACTACGGCAGACTTAAAATGAACAGACAATGTGTTTGTTGAACAACCGATTTTATATTATATATTATAATTTTTTATGTCTGTAATAAATGGGTGAATTACGGAGGTGCGCTGTGTCAATATGGTGAAATAAAGAATTTCAAATGTTAAGAAACTGCATTAAGTTTACCTAGAAAGATAGTATGATCTGAGATGATCGAAGTATTTTTGCAGGTGGGTGTACATTCTCCATGTCAGCTCTCAAGCTTGGGTCCTGACTGTACATGTTCAACAAAAGCGATGTAAGTACAGTTCATTAGTGCCTGTGGGAATCACTGTGATGTACATTACAAATCACCCAGTACATGCACGCACACACGCACTTCCCTCGTGAAATTTGAAGGCCTTGCTGCAGGGGACGGAGCTCTGTGTTGTGGTGGCGCCCCCTGAGCGACGGTAATGCCACTAATTAAAGTTAGGGCAAGGCAAAGAATCCTTTTCCTTCCTTCCCGTCATAATTCAATAGGAGAGCGAGTTAGAGACGATGACACTCCGTCTGTGTGGGTCAGATTGTCATGGAGACGGGTGGCCAATAACATTCCTTCAAGTTCCTGTCTTCCATTGTGATGTCTGTCGCTTGTAAAATGTGTGCATTATGTAGCACAGAGAGAGCCTTTTGTTATCATTGCAGGTAACGCTAAGATTCGGAATTTATTATTACGAACTGTGTATTGAGGGTCCGGCGACCGAGATGTTGGTAAAAATGATAAAATTACCGGACTCCACATTTTACATATAGATACGATTAAGATCAATGTATATCAATTGGCATTGCAGCTTTTTTTACTTTCTCTACCACATATTGCATTCCACCTTGAGGCCCGTGAATCCCAAAAAGGTATTTTTAGAGAAATACCCGTGTGTGTGAGTGTGTGTGTGTGTGTGTGTGTGTGTGTCTGCGGTCTGAACAGCACAACTCAAAAACTAAAAGTCGGATAAATACCAAACTTGGTATTTAGGTTCAGTGCCTTTCAAAGATGTGGTATAAGTGTTTTCAAGAAAATCTACTCACCCAGATTTTTTAATTTTTTTAAAAAATGGTTCTAATGTTTAAAATATGGTATGTGAAATGTATTTACAGAACAAATAAAATGCACATCTTGAATTTTATGAGAATATCATGTGAAGTGTCCTCTTCATTCGGAAGGAATTTTGTATTATCTTGTTCAACTGGTAAACGTTAAGCGATAGACGAAAATGCACTATACAAAAAATGTAGATCTCTTTAAAACACACAACTTATTTCAAATAGGTTTTTTGTGCATAAGTCATTTCTGACATTTTCGTTAGTAATTGTTCGAATTGTTCATTACTTGGCCATTCTCTTGAAGTTCTGTGAACATTAAGTTGTTTCTCGTAACGGTGTGGAATTTTAAGGTCAGCGTATGGCGCCCAGTTCTTAAACATTTGATTATCGCTGTTCCCCTTGTATTTACAACAAAATGTGTAATTCAGCTATTTCAGCAAATGTTTTTTTTATTAAAATGTACTAGATAGAAAGCTTGAATACGAATAGTTTTATACCACTAATAAAACGATATAGGGTAGATGAGGTTATGTGATGGTGCTATTTATCGTGGTCAGTGAGTAAACACATACGTCCTATATTGCATTTTCTATAACTTGCATTTCCTCGCGCATCAGTTGTGGCCCAGTTTTAATGAAATATTTTATGCTTGATCTTTATACGCATATTCACAACTCTATTATTTCTTCTGTAGTACTATTTGGTTTGGACAAAAATAATATTCATATAAAACCATGGCGTTTTATACTGAAAAAGCTGAAAAGAAAGGGAAATTAATAATTTCAATATGTAAATGTGTTCTATAAAAACTAAAAACTTGCGCATTCTTTTAAGCTTAAAAACAATAAAGATTGATTTATTGCTCTACTGCAAATTTTATATTATATCTATATTTTGTATAAAACTTTTATATAATATTTGATATATTGAAAAGTAATTATCATATCAAATTAAATGATGTAGATGGATTATTTAAACTACAAGATACATATGCACAAAATATTGCACTAAACAGCTTCAAAATTATAGAAAATTTTAAGCTCAATCCCAGGGTCTCTTAAGATATAAGTGTGGTGCAAAACAGCGTTTAAGAGAGAAACCTCATATCTTTTTGCACTATTAATTAGCAGTGTTAAACTTTCAAGAAATTTTATTTATATGTAGTTTGGTATTTTCAGGAGTTATGGTGCAATGGGGATGTTTAAATCCTCACTTTATCAACCCCTACTACAAACTACCCTTTAAATGGACAAATTTTCGTTATTCTTTATTTTATAAAAATTACACATGATATTTATTAAATTTCCATATGTTTAAGTTATTTGCATGAGAAGTAAAATGTATATCTAGAATTTTTTGCGAATAGTCTGCGAATACCTTCTCATTCTTAATAAGTTTTCTACAGTTGGTAAACCGTAAGAGATAGACAAACTGGTGCTACACAAAAAACATAGATCTCGTTAAAGTATACAATTTATGTCAAATGTTTTTGTTATTGTTGTTAACCATTTCCAAGATATTCTTTGTTATTGGTTTGAATTTTCAAATACTTAAAATACTTGCCTCAAGTGAAAATTCGCTATTCGTTTTTTCTTATGGTCATGCAAAGAGCATGAAATTTCAAAGCCATCAGATATCGATGCGCTTTTTAAAAATCTGTCTTTAGCCTAGTACCTTATAGCTACAACGAAACATGTAAATGTGTGATAAAAGTCTATCTTGATTAATAAGAAGTACTGAGACAAATAATAAGCTTTTGTAAGAATAGTTTTGTATAGTAGACGAGGGAGTGTAGAAGTCATGTAAATGCAACATATTAGATTTTTTCAAAATGTTTTCGGGTATTCAATGTCGAGTATCCTTAAACTAACTGGTAATTATTATACAGGCCAGCTTAACACCTAATTGCCTTGACAGGGGGCGCAGTTCTGTGCTGTAGTGTTTCTAAGTTCTATTTGTGATGTTATGTATTGGTGATGCCTCCAAGATATGCTATTTCTACCATAGACTTTGTGATATTTGTTTGCTTTCTGCTGAACATTTTGGTGTTTTGACTGAGTTCTTTTCCTCTACTGCCCATCAAAGATAAGCGTCTGAAGTACGACTTAATCCATAAATTATTTTTTTTAGACAGCACGTCCTAAAAGGACAACTTCTAATACAGTGAACAAGAGCTAAAAGCTTTAAATACCTAGTGCAATAATCTTCATTGTGACCAACTTTGTTTTCAAGTCCAATCACATGGCAATTATCCTTTGTATTTCCACATGTTTAATAACTACACTGCTTTTTATTATGTCTTTTTGCATAATTAATATCCCATTGCGCTCGCATTATATGTTCACAATACAAATTATCATACTTCAATTTATCGTAATTCGTTGTAAGGTTAACCTATACGCAATAATAGAGCCTTCTGCTTTCTTTAATCGTTATTCTTTTATCTCGTATAATCTACAGAAATTATGAACCCAAAAGAAGCTGAAATAGAAGAAACAGATGAAATTACAGAAGCAGCAAAAAGAAGTAACTACAAATACTTACTCAAAAATCCAGAAAGTAATATGGTATAATATTTCATCGCTCATTGGCTAGTGTAAGGCAAAAACATTGAAAATAATGTCAGTGAAAGTGACTGCTAGCGAATCAACAAAACATTTGACATCGCGCTATTTAACGTCATTTCTCTTGTTTCAAGAACAGCGTTCTGCGTTAGTTTCAGGAATCAATATCATATTATTGATACTTTGTAAATTCGAGCGCTGTCTAAAAATAGTATATGCCACACGTGTTTAAATTAGCTTTATTTTACTTGTAGAGTTGCGAAACTCGGCCCGGCCATCGTTTTGCAAACATTTCTACTCGCAAAACAAAACCCTACCCCTATTCACATTCTATTATTCTTAATGTAGGATGAAAAGAACACATATAACTTTCTGGGATTGTGAAGTTAAACGTTGTTATTTACGTGTACATGAGAACCAAAATAAGGCCAAGCTGTATTTGACAAAGCAGAATTACTAATCAATAAGAAATTAAATATTATAAAAACAGTTTGATGATGCACGGATTATTAAACAAATAATTTTTAGATACAATGTATAATTTGAGGCAGTATTTTTAACATTTAAATGATATCAGTCTAATTATATAATACAAAATATAATAACAGCCCGCCTTAATATATAAAGTGTATGTAACAGTCATTGTATTATTTTTATGTTTATTTTTATTATGTACATGCATAATAATGTTATGTGAATGCATTACGTAATTAACATTGTAGGAGCTGTGAGAATATAAGCAAAATACCTACCGTAGCAAACAGAATTACAATGTAGAAGCCGAAAGTTGCTAACAATGAGGTAACCTTGAGGCAACAGTAAATTAGAAAGTTTAATAATGCTACTAATAATTCTTGGAACAATAATGCAATATTTAAAACAGTTTATAAACAGCCAATCAACTACTAGTAAAGCTAACAGTAGAATAAAAGTATTCTATTGGAGTTGGCTTAGCCAATCAGAAACTTGAAATAGAGAAATTGTACAAATTTAGGCGGTAGACGCTACAAGACATCGTTTCCAGGCACACGCATTTAGATTGCGTACCCGATCGGTACGATACGTATTCAGTGTGAGACATAAAAAGTTCATTAGGCATGAATAATATAAATTTTACGTGTTAAAAATTACAAGTAACAATAATCTCATATCTCTACAGTAGGATACATTAGTGGAGTGTTATTTAACCGTGTGAAGGATTAATAAAAGAAGTGAAGTAAAAATTATAATTTGTATAAGCTTCATTCTTTAGCCGTACTACCCCTGTTAAGAGATACGTGTTTCTGCAAATTACTACCGACGCAGCCGAGGCATACATCTATAATATTTAAATAAACATTAAAAATGCAAATTTGATTTTTAAACGTGGGGGCGAAGGCTACCGGAAAAAGTAAAACGTGGGGCGAAGGCTACCGGAAAGATTCTATCGTACGTGGGGCTGCAACTACCTCAAGTTTGGCGCCCAAAGCGTGGTGCTAATAACATAATATACTTCAAATTTAATGGAGTGATCATTTTATACGTAGTTGTTCCTGGTATAACATGCCGTTTTGTTAGGTATTATGTGTTCGTAATCATATGCTTGTGATGATACCATGCTTTTAGTTCTCTGGAGGAAATGCAATAAACTAGATGAAGATCGTTAACACGCTAACATCTCACGTCAAGTACGCGGGCATGGCTTACAAAACAAAGGTAGCTGTACGAACTATACTGGTTTAACAACAGCGCCCTTTTAAACATAACGCTATTTCTGCTAGTTATCTGTCTTATAAGATCCAATGTTACAATATGAACGTAATGAAGTCACAGAATCTAGTAACAACATTTTTTGATCTTATTATATCAATATGAATCAGAAATTTATTAATTATGCCTTACTCAAACTGAACTCTGTGTGTTTTGCTATAGGATCATTAGTTCATTTTATGAACAACAGCTTCCTAAAATATATATATATATATATATATATATATATATATATATATATATATATATATATATTATGCTCATTTTCATTCTTTAATGACTTTAGAATACTTTCCTGAGAAAATTCTAGATACAAAAGAAACTTATACAAGCTGTAGTAAGAATAATGGCAGGAGAAAAATGATTATCTCAAAATGTTTGGAATTTTACCATTAGATTGTGAGTATATTTCAGCTTCACTTTTATTCGTAGTAGACAACCCATAAGTGTTTACTAAAATTTAGATTTCCACAAAGGTTGAGTAATAATTTGCAGACATTCCAAAAATGAGTCAACTACAGTAGCATAGTATTACTTAATTTGCTTCCATTGTCAATAATGGATAAAATATAAGTTAGCATACTAATAAAAGTTCAGCTTGTCATTAAAAATATACCTTATCACTTACACCTTCTATGAATGAATGGATATTTATTTTCACTCAACATAAATGCAAAATAATACAAGAATACAAAAGAATATGACTAAGCATTCGACCCAGGCTGTTAACTCACCATATTCATATCAAAAAGTTCTTTATTATCTAAAAACTTTCTTTTAACACCCCTCGTTTATGTTTGACTTACTTCTCTTTCTATTTACCAATTGTTTCTTTTTGTCTTTATTTTCTATTTACCTACCTTTTTGCTATCTCTATTAAAGACTTTAATTAATGCTAAGTTTGTCTCTAATTTAACCATTTTCATTTATACACTCTTTTCTCCAAAACTCTGTCTCTTTACATTAAAAAAGATATGATCCAGATTTCTTTTCCTCCATATAATGCGCATTGATTGTGTGGGAAATATTTTCTCATCCCTTTTAGCCTTTACACACCAGCGCGTACCCATGCAATACTCTCTTTGTTCTTCAATTAATTTATCAATATATGCTTCTCTTTCCCTATATACCTTTTATTGTTATGTACCATTCTAACAATATTTTTCCAACTATATCACTAAACAGTGTTTGTATTTCTATATCTTCAAATCTTCTCCTTGCTCTTTTCCAAAAACCATTTACATTATTTTCCCTCCTTTTCCAAAATTCCCTTAATCCATTATTCAAGTTAGTTCGCATAATATAACTCCATCCATTTTCTCTTAAGCTACGTTCTTGAGATTCTAAGCATTATCTTAGCAGGTTCCTTTCATCTAGATTTAATATTGTAAACCGATATTTAAGAGCTTTCTCCATAATGATATCTTCTCTTCCCACTCTTCCCATTTCAATTTGAGCAAATTCCTTTGCTGTTGTAGCTGGTAGGCCTAACACTTCCCTACAAAACATCCTGTGTACGGCACCCACAGTTTCCTATCCATCATCTGGTCCCTATAATTCAATGTCATACAACATTTTTGCTTCAACTAGCATATTATAAATTTTCTCTAACCAGTTGACATTATCTCAATTTCTATTCAGAGGAGATATCATTCAATCAAAACATAATTCTAATATTCTTTTTCCATCCAACTAAATCAATTTTGTAAGTGTCCTAAATGTACGTAAAATTTGCCTAGTTTTTTACATTCTAAATGTGAATAATTTAAGTTTCCAGTGATATATATTTTTAAGCTTGCGAATTATGTAAAAATTCTCTCATACACTTAACTCCAGAGTCAGGATTTGTACTTATACTCGAAGTATGTTTTCATCAAATGTGCATTGCGGATGTAACTTCTGATATAATCTACATGCTAGAGTTGTATTAACTCTTCTAGAATTGGTCAAACTTACTACAAGATTGAAATGACAGATATGTTGATGTGTAAAATTGTATTACAGTACAAGAAAGTGAAGTTTGAATATAGTTCTAAAGGCTCCTTATAAGAACATAATATTTTCTATTGTAAATGCTTTGGCAGTTTAAAAGATAAATTTCATATTTAACACTTAAATTTCACTATTCTTTAATTTTGCCTTTTCAAAATTGTGATGTCCTTGAAATTAGGAAGCGTAATTCAAATAGGGATTTCATGAGTATTTCATGCAAAAAGTCATATTGCATTATCTGCAAGTAAATGCGCAGATTTTTTATATATTAATAAATCAGATTATCTCCAAATACCTAACGTGTGCATATCTTAAATGAAAAACTATTTTTCAATAAAATGTATCCTTACTCAAATCTCATCTTCAAGCAAATTGTTTCAATCCAATGACTGAGAACACTTTTGCCGTTTTAACAACCGATGTAGGTATTGCTCAAAACACGAAGTGTATAGGATATATCGTTTGATTCAAACAAAGACTTCTAGATACACTAAACGATATTATATTTCGGGGTTAAAATAAAGGACTAAATCTTGTGCAGGTATCTCCTTGTGGTATTAAACAATAAACAGCTAATCATAAATCACTGCAAGCTTTCTGAATACACAACAGTTCTGCCTGCACCGACTTTTAACATTTTTGTTCTTATATAATACAAAGGATAGAGTTCAATTAGAGTCTAGAGAATTTTTCGGGGAGAATTCTTATACTCTTTTTAAGATAAAACTAAAGCAGACAGATGTTTTAAAGCTAATTTTATTTAGATACAATCCATGAAATTTTAAGAGTACACCGCATTGGCTTTTGAAGTAGCAACATGAATGCAGTGAGTTTTGCTAAAGATCTTGTTCAGAGCTCTCTGTGCACTGTGGTGTTCCACATGCATACAGAGCTCTAAGCTGAGTTACCTATAGTAGTAGAAGTTTCATAAAGGTGAATGTTTGTCCAATAACCGACTGTCAGCAATCACACAGACGATACTCTATACCTACGAGGGCGATACTGAACATTTTTAGAATGCCATGTTTCTAAAAGCAAATGAAGTTTATTTATATTTGACAGCTAATTTCTTATGTTTTTCAAGTTGATCGCCATGTAGTTTGTTCTATTTTCGCTAATAGCTTGTTAATATCATCATTTAAAAATTTTATGTTCATCCAAAATTTAATTTGACTAGAGAACATTTCCAATGATTTTTTACAATTTTAAATCGTCATTAACGACTAAACCATGTGAGGATCGGCTTATAAATGCATTTGAAGAAGCCCCATCTAAGGCAACCATTTGTAATTGGTACAGCGAATTCAAAAGAGATCGGTTGTTTCTTCGTGATGAAGGACGCCTAAGAACTGCTGTTACTGATGAAAATATTGCAACTGTTTGAGCACTGCTTGCAGAAGTTCGACGAACATATGAATTTATTTGGGCGACATTGCTAATTGGTATGAGTCAAATCCAAAACACTTTACATCAACAGTTAGACGTGAGAAAAATTTGTTGTCGATGGATTCCATATAAACTGACCGCTGATCAAAGACAACAACGCACTTATTGGTGCAGAAAAACTCTGGAAAAATTCCAAGGTGGCACTTCGTTATTTGTGACGAATCTTAGATTTATTGTTATGATCCAGAAAAAAATGTCAATCGGCTCAATGAATTTTTCAAACAGAACCTAAGACTACAAAAGTCCCACAAATTCGCAGTGCTGGTAAGAAGCCAATTGATAGTTTTTATTCTTAAACGGGCAATATTGCTACTGGAGCATTAGAAGATACCGTTACGTAGAAGAAGATGACTGCCAATTAGTACAAAATTTCTGTTTACCACGAAGTTTTGAGAGAGCTCGTGAAAAACGCTCAAAATGAAAAATAATGTTACATTATGACAACCCATTGTGGCATACATCAGAACTAACAACAAATATCTGGATGCCCTAAAGGTTAGCACCATAGAGCCTCCACCATGCAGACCTGACCTAGCATCTTGTTATTTCTTTTTGTTTCCAAAAATTAAATATAAAATGCCAGCAATCACTTTTTCATCACCAGATGAAGCAATGGAACATTATACAAACCTGGTTTCTGAAGTGCCTCAGGAAGAGTGACATCTTTGCTTTAAGGACTGGTTTCATCGAATACAAAATGTTTTACTGTTAAATGTAAATATGATTAAAATCAATAACCATTTAAAGTTTTTAAAACTAATTCTTGTTTGATTTTCTAAAAATTTTCAGTGTCGTCCTCGTAAACTATAGCCACTCCTCAAATGTTTCTACTACTTTCAGCTATATTACATGAAAATGTTTTCCAGCTTTAAGGTAGATCGTCACGGCGTACAGAAAAATCCTTAAAAGAGCCTACCTGCGAGGAGTCTGGGTAGAAAATCAGAGATTTCAAATCCTATATTGCCATGGACCACTCAACATATTACATAGTGTGTATATATATATGGAGCAGGCTCTAAGTATTACAAATATCATAAGGAACAAATTCTTCGTAATCGGTTTGTCATAAACATTACCATTACATAATACAATGCTAATTTACCTTTTGCATGGATTTAAATGCGTCATGCATTATAAACTTAACCAGAATAACATTGCAAAGATGATGATGAGAAACTGATAAGGAATTATGTGTTTATATTATATTATGAAAACGTAAGCCCAATCAAACCATAAGCAGGGTTCAAACGTCCAAAATATTTTATTTCCCTTAACCACTTATGAGAAACAAAAAACTAAACAGAGATGTCTTAGAGTTGACACACTAATATTCCTTCCACTCTATGCAATTTCTGTCCCTCTAGTTCGAGTGCAGATGTACTTGATCGCCGCTTAGTCTTGGGGTTGATATATCCGAGTGCAAATATATAGGGTGGTTAAATTATATTCGAACCCGCTCGCGGCCTCTCTCTACTGCGCGAGACAACCCGCAGTCGCCGGAGAAATTACGCCGGCAGAGGCGGACTAAAATCGTTCCCTTATAATAGATGCTGGAAATGTTGACCTTCTGCTGTCAAACAGGCAGCACATCTCGTGTAAATATTCTCGCTCACTCTCCGAAGCTCAGCAGCAGGAATTCTTGTGATTTCTTGCACAATGTTTTCTCTAAGTTCCTGTAGTGTGCGAGGATTGGAACGATGCACTTTGTCTTTTAAGAAATCCCATAAATAAAAATCACAACTAGTTAGGTCAGGAGAACGAGGGGGCCACAAATCAACACTAATTATTCTGTCATCAAACACCTCTCTTATTGCATGTAATGATTAGGCAGCCATATGTGCTGTTGCAGAATCTTACTGGAACCAACCATACGATTTCTCTTCCTCTGTCCAGCGATGCCAAATGGCCTCAGAATTAACCTCTGATATCGCTCTGCATTTATTGTTTCATTAAAGAATATATGCCCTATTATTCTTCTAGCACTTATCGCACACCACACTCCAATTTTCTGATCATAATGGGGCGTTTCATCCAGTATCACAGGTTTTTCTAAAGTCCAGTCTCGACTGTTGTGAGTATGCACACGTCAACTTAGATGAAACCAAGATTCATGAGTGAAAAACAAAACCTGTGGGTCAATGAAACCCCTTTCTACGGATTGGAAAAATTGGAAAAATTGTTACAATAATTCACACGTTTAGCGGGATCATTTGTCTCTAACGCTTGCACTCGTGTGTAGCGATAGGGCTTTAGTTTCAACAGACGTGTAGCATTTCTCGCAAAAGATCGAGATACACCTGTTTGCTGCGCTAGTTTTTTCAGTGATTTTCGAGGCGAACGCTCCAAAGCGGCACCAATCACAAGATCCTGCTACTGAGCTTCGGAGGAAGAATATTTACACGAGATATGCTGCCTGTTTGAGAGCAGAAGGTCAACATTTCCAGCATCTATTATAAGGTAAGGATTTTAGTCCGCCTCTGCCGGCGTAATGTCCCCGGCGACTGTCGGCTGTCTCGCGCAGTAGAGAGAGGTCGCGATTGGGTTCGAATATAATTTAACTACCGTATATTAGAGCCAATCATGCATTTGTAGCAACAGCCACATTACCAATAGACTCAGCGAGTACAATTTAAAATAATTAGAGCTTTTGAAAAAAAATACATAAGAATTGCTTGCCACCTACCAACAAATTAAAAAAGCAAAGACCTATACATATTCCAAAATGCAGTTAATGGAACAACATGATAGTAACCTACGCAAGTCGAGCATCAGAGAGATCCTATAGGCAACATGTGCCAGAAAATACCCACAACTACAAACTCAGTTAAAATAATAAAAACTCATCATTACTGATGATAGCAAATTTGTACAATAGAATACAAGAAGAAAAACAAGAAGCAGCAGCTGAAACGTGGTACATAAATAACATCGTGAACACAGTAACTTAAAGCACCAAAAGAGTTATATTTATATCATGACCAGTGTTCAAATCGTCAGTTGTGATGTACTATATATTTATGTATTTTAAGTGGTATAATCAAAGATATTGTGATGTAAGCCAAATGTATCATTGTTTGCATTATTCAATAAAGAAAGACATTTCCAGCAGCAATATTCCATACACCCCCGAAAAAAAACTTCCGACCATGTAAGCCAAATAACAAATAAAATAATCCCCTAACCTGAAGAGGAACATTTTCCTGAACAATAATAGGTCTAAATAAGACCTTAAATTCCCTTGTAGCATTAGCAGCAGCAGTACTAGTAGTAGTAGACGTAGTAGTGGTAGTGGTAGTAGTAGTAGTAGTAGTAGTAGCAGTGGTAGTGGTAGTAGTAGTAGTAGTAGTGGTAGTAGTGATGGTGGTAGTGGTAGTGTAGTAGCTGTGGTGGTACTAGTAGTGATGGTAGTAGTGGTGATAGTAGTAGTAGTAATGGTGGTAGTAGTGGTGTTATTAGTAGCAGTAGTAGTAGTGGTGGTGTTAATAGTAGCAGTAGTTGTAGTAGTAGCAGTAGTTGTAGTAGTAGCAGTAGTAGCGGTAGTGGTAGTAGTGACGGTGGTAGTGGTAGTGTAGTAGTAGTGGTATTAGTAGTGATGGTAGTAGTGGTGTTAGTAGTAGTAATGGTGGTAGTAGTAGTAATGGTGGTAGTAGTGGTGTTAATAGTAGCAGTAGTAGTAGTGATTGTGGTAGTGGTAGTGTAGTAGTAGTGGTGGTACTAGTAGTGATGGTAGTAGTAGTGATAGTAGTAGTAGTAGTAGTAGTGGTGATAGTAGTAGTAGTGGTAGTAGTGGTGATAGTAGTAGTAGTGGTAGTAGTGGTAGTAGTGGTGGTACTAGTAGTGATGGTAGTAGTAGTGATAGTAGTAGTAATGGTGGTAGTAGTGGTGTTAATAGTAGCAGTAGTGATTGTGGTAGTGGTAGTGTAGTAGTAGTGGTGGTACTATTAGTGATGGTAGTAGTGGTGATAGTAGTAGTAGTGGTAGTAGTGGTGATAGTAGTAGTAGTGGTAGTAGTGGTAGTAGTGGTGGTACTAGTAGTGATGGTAGTAGTAGTGATAGTAGTAGTAGTAGTAATGGTGGTAGTAGTGGTGTTAATAGTAGCAGTAGTAGTAGCGGTGGTGTTAATAGTAGCAGTAGTGATGGTGGTAGTGGTAGTGTAGTAGTAGTGGTGGTACTATTAGTGATGGTAGTAGTGGTGATAGTAGTAGTAGTGGTAGTAGTGGTGATAGTAGTAGTAGTGGTAGTAGTGGTGATAGTAGTAGTAGTGGTAGTAGTAATGGTGGTAGTAGTGGTGTTAATAGTAGCAGTAGTTGTAGTAGTAGCAGTAGTAGCGGTAGTGGTAGTAGTAGTGGTAGTAGTGATGGTGGTAGTGGTAGTGTAGTAGTGGTGGTACTAGTAGTGATGGTAGTAGTGGTGGTACTAGTAGTGGTGGTACTAGTAGTGGTGATAGTAGTAGTATTGGTAGTAGTGGTAGTGTAGTAGTAGTGGTGGTACTAGTAGTGGTGATAGTAGTAGTATTGGTAGTAGTGGTAGTGTAGTAGTAGTGGTGGTACTAGTAGTGGTGGTACTAGTAGTGGTGGTACTAGTAGTATTGGTAGTAGTGGTAGTGTAGTAGTAGTGGTGGTACTAGTAGTGGTGGTACTAGTAGTGGTGGTACTAGTAGTGGTGGTACTAGTAGTGGTGATAGTAGTAGTATTGGTAGTAGTAGTGGTGGTACTAGTAGTGGTGGTACTAGTAGTGGTGATAGTAGTAGTATTGGTAGTAGTGGTAGTGTAGTAGTAGTGGTGGTACTAGTAGTGGTGGTACTAGTAGTGGTGGTACTAGTAGTGGTGGTACTAGTAGTGGTGATAGTAGTAGTATTGGTAGTAGTGGTAGTGTAGTAGAAATGGTGTTACTAGTAGTGGTGGTACTAGTAGTGGTGGTACTAGTAGTGGTGGTACTAGCAGTGGTGGTACTAGTAGTGGTGGTACTAGTAGTGGTGATAGTAGTAGTATTGGTAGTAGTGGTAGTGTAGTAGTAGTGGTGGTACTAGTAGTGGTGGTACTAGTAGTATTGGTAGTAGTGGTAGTGTAGTAGTAGTGGTGGTACTAGTAGTGGTGGTACTAGTAGTGGTGATACTAGTAGTGGTGGTACTAGTAGTGGTGGTACTAGTAGTGGTGATAGTAGTAGTATTGGTAGTAGTAGTGGTGGTACTAGTAGTGGTGGTACTAGTAGTGGTGATAGTAGTAGTATTGGTAGTAGTGGTAGTGTAGTAGTAGTGGTGGTTCTAGTAGTGGTGGTACTAGTAGTGGTGATAGTAGTAGTATTGGTAGTAGTGGTAGTAGTGGTAGTGTAGTAGTAGTGGTGGTACTAGTAGTGGTGGTACTAGTAGTGATGGTAGTAGTGGTGATAGTAGTAGTATTGGTAGTAATAGTAATGGTGGTAGTAGTGGTGTTAATAGTAGCAGTAGTAGTAGTAGTAGTAGTAGTAGTAGTAGTAGTAGCAGCAGCAGTAGTGATGGTGGTACTGTAGTAGTAGTGGTGGTACTAGTGGTGATGGTAGTAGTGGTGGTACTAGTAGTGATGGTAGTAGTGGTGATAGTAGTAGTATTGGTAGTAGTAGTAATGGTGGTAGTAGTGATGTTAATAGTAGCAGTAGTAGTAGTAGTAGTAGCAGTAGTGATGGTGGTAGTGTAGTAGTAGTGGTGGTACTAGTAGTGATGGTAGTAGTGGTGATAGTAGTAGTAGTAGTAGTAGTGGTAGTAGAGGTAGTAGTAGTAATGGTGGTAGTAGTGGTGTTAATAGTAGCAGTAGTAGTGTTGGTGTTAATAGTAGCAGTAGTGGTGGTAGTAAGGCCTCGGTTTATATTCCAGTTAAGTGGGTAAGATTTGCCTCGCATTATTTCTTATACTGAGAAAGTGAAGTCTTGCAACTACAGTGGTCTGATGCCTGATTCATTATGCACTTGTGTCATCAAAAGTTCATTCATTTATCTCTTTGGGAAATATAAAGTACCCACTGGAAAGCAGAATCAGACTGAAACATTTAATGACATAACTCAGACTTGAACCATGGATCTTCCGGTTTCCGTGCGATTGCTCTAAACAACTGAGTTACCATTGCATGACATTAAATTCCCAACTGCCTAGCATTTTTCTCAGTAAACTACAAGGATATCTCTTATTCATTTTGAGATGACTATTCAAATGGCGACTTACAGTGTCGTAAGTACTGTAAGTACCGAAAAAACCGTGTTTATAACAAGTTTGGAAAGATAAAATCAGAGTAAAAAATTCAATAAAATAGCCGGGATTTGAACCATGGAACTTCCTGCTTCCGTTTGGTTGCTTTAATCAACTGAGCTACCATGGCAACATGACGGCACTACATTAAATTCTCCAACCGACGGTAATTCAATGGCCTATATCACCAGTGAATTTTTCAGTTTGATTCTACGTTTCCAACTTTGTGCTACACACGGCATGTGTGAAAGAACAATTAATTACCAAAATGTCGGTTGTAACTTCCATATTGTGTTTTGTCATTTGGGTGTTTAATGTTGAATGGAGCTGTTAGTGATTAGCCATAAAATGGGTTTGTCCCAATTGTTCACTGGAGTGCGCATTGTGATGTCCACGTTTTACATCGCTTCTATAAGTGATGCAAATTAAAACAATAAAAACAAAAGCATTTATTCCCATATTTTAATTGCTTAACTATTAAAATACGGGTTAACCAGCCTTTTAGAATATTTTTGGAACTATAATTACTTCTGGTAAAAATCCTTTCGCAAAAAGGTATTAAACCAGCCATTAAATAGCATTTTAAAATGTTTTAATTAATATAAAGTTCTTACAGTATGTTTGATTTTCGCGTTTCATAAACAGATGCAAAAATTACCCTACATGTCCGTTTAAAGGAAATAAATGCAGTGGATAGGTATTCCACATTAATGTATCAGATCGCAGCAGATAGAGTCATGCATGGGCATAGGCTTATACATGCACCAAGATTTTATGTATATACAGACCCTTTTTGGACGCGTGGCCGACCTAACAGGAATTTTCTTGGCACCGGGAAGCAAGCTGTTTGCCGGCGGAGTCAGATATTTATAGCCCCTTAAATTCAAACGCATAGATTTCTCATACAAATTAGATTTATAGTTATAATTATAGCTGATGGTGGAAATTATGTCCTTTTCCCACCACACACCTTTCACCTTTTAAGAAAATTTGCATTAATCTAATTAATTCTTAATGACCATGTAATTAGAGCCTTGCTTCGTCGGTAAAACAAATTAAACGCGGGTCAATAGAGTGATAATTAACATTATCCAAACACTCAATTGGAAAAATTAAATTTACTCACATTATCGCATGGTTGCAGTTCTTAAACTACAGTTACCTTATAGGATTTTAATTTTAAAAGTTTAGTGGCATTCGAAGACGTGGTTTGCGAAATTTCTGATTTCTATGTAACCTTTCACAGAGATTTCTTTGGACTTCGTGTTAACTTTTCACCGATGTCATTTGAGTTTTCCTGTATGAGAACGCGGCGATATAATTTTTGTTTATCAAAAATAGATCACATTTCCCTAAATCTATTCACAAGATTATGAACATTTCTCTGTGAGGCGCACAAACAGGAGGGAGTCTGACCATAAATCACCGTCTCACTTCTCTACAAGAGTTTGTCAAATAGTTAACATACATGAAGATTCTGTGCGCTAAATTATACGGACTATTTGGCATTACAATAGCACTAACACGCTATAATACTTAATTATTTGCTCACAACGTATCAAGCTTTCTACAGCACAGTCTTTGAGTCAACTATTAGCCGGCGTACGGGTATCAGGGAAAATGGAGAGGAAATACAAACGGTTAGAAGCAGTGCAGCGCTGGGAGAGCAATTCCCCGTAATGCGGTCGCACGACCAAACGTAGCCTCTGTATTTCCTCAGACTTACAATCATTTTAATCATATTGGTCTAAAATTACAGCTTATGGTAAGCTAAAATGGCATATAACGCCAAAGGTATATTTCCGAATTTCAATTATATATTTTCTCTAGGAATAATATCTATGTAACAATGAAACTTTCTCTGAATAAATACCGATTTTTATTTGTTTTTACTAATCTATGTTGTTTGGTGAAATAACGATAAAATTCCTACTGTGCTTTTAAACGGTGTTTGCTACATATTTACCTATATTAAGATTATTACCAAATTAACGTGAGACCTATTTAAGCCATTATAAATCCACATTATATGTAAATAAACGAGTCCAAGGTTCCAGCAGGAAAGCTATCTGAGAAAATATACTTATAATTTGTTCAAAATACGTTTAGAAAATACATGCATTTAGCAACTTTGGAATAAAGTGTCGCAGTAACCTGTCGTGTTATCTTATTTGCTGAGCGCCTGTTATTGTTTTACTATTTTGAATTTTGGGTTCTTTGTCCTCCGGCTAGCTATTAATATTCAGTCGAGCAAATATGTCTTGAACAGGGTGTGTAAACGGAAAGGAGCTGTTACTAAAAGATAACACTGATTAAAGAATTTGTTTTTACACTTTTATTGCCGTCACATTTTATTAATTTTACATATTTAATCTTGATACCCACCTGACTGAAACTTATATTTTCGAATGTAACTACAATCACTTATTTGCCGCGCACTATTAATTCACGTACTTCACATTTTGTAACTAACTTTACGACGCGAGAGATTCTGTAGAATTGCGTAATGTGTACATCGTGAATGCTTCCATAGATTTACCTGACGTGTAACTCGCGAGAGAGATTTCCTAGAACTGCGCCATACTTGTCTCTGGCTCCAGAATTTATACTCCCTCACCCCGGTATGCCTAAACATTATAATAGAGCTGCTATTGGTTAATAAATCGCGCCAACATTAGCGTCTACTTTGTTAGCCAATCAAAATTACAAACACATGTGCTCTAGGGAAGATATTCCCTCCATTTCTAAAGAAAGGCACGCTACTCTGACGTCATTTGTTTGTTTCTTCTAATTGATAAACAACTCACCCCATCGCTTCATTGTTACCCGCTCCTATTGTCAGTTTCAGTGAGGCCGTGTAAACTTATTTCCTAACAATCTTATAATTAACAAACACCTCAAATCATTATCATACAATAATGTTAATTTACACTACAATCACTCTGGCATTCATAGTGTTGTGATACAAAATACTGCCTCAAAAGGAACTTTATATTACTTAAAACATTTTAAAATGGTAGTTGTTGGCTGTTTTAATACTTTACTTTTTTGCAAAGAGGCATTTAAACTAAATAATTATAGTACCCAAAATGTCCTAAAAGCACGATTTAAATTTCCGCAACTGTCATATTTGTGTGTTTCTCTGCAGATAATTAGACGTGTTTCATTTCTACAGTTTAAGGGTACACGCCTTTTAGACTTATTTGCACTTGTTTTCTGATGTAAGAATTGATATCACACTGAAAATACTGCTAATATATACAATGGGGTTTTCTATAATAACACTTTGCCCATAGAAAGTTTGGAACTAACGAGAAAGAAGCTTAAATTATAAAGCGTGCAGAAAAATAACTAAAAATACCTATGGTGAATATTCAACTAAAGCGAATAAACTGTACCAATTCTAAATGTGAATCTGGTATAAAATACGTTCAGGATGTTTCATTTTCTCTTTAGCTCAAGGATGTACTGTATTCCAATCAAAACATCTAAGTTGAGATTTCACTGGAAATGCGTATTTGGGGCCTTGTGAGTTCCACAAAATATAAAAAACTTCATGCATCTGTATATATGTATGTTTACAGCATTTAAGGATGTATTGCAAATAGTTTCAAGAAACTCCTTCCATCATTAACAAAGCATAAAATAATTTTCGTAAATTTGTATTTTTCCAACTATTTTGATTTAAACAGCTTAATTTTGCGATACCGACATGGGGGATAGAATGCATATCGTGAACTTTCTGTAAAATGGGCTTTGAAATCTTCATTCTTACTGAATATGTTGTATCTGGTGAAAACATAAAAGACAGGTAAACACATAGATATAAATCATATTACGGTGACGCAGCCACGCTACGTCCTCCAACAATGAAACAATACCTTTACCTCATGACTGCTGCGTTTCTCCTCCTATTTGTTTTTTTTTTTTATACTTTGCCACGGCTTCTCGAGCATGAGATCTTAATCACTGGGTATGCGTGGATGTGTACAGAGAAACACGAACGCTTTCTTGGAACACTTTTTATTTTCACCATTTAAAATAAACTTAAGGTTTGCCGATCACTTTTAAATGCATATGATGCTACTGTGTCTTTACCAAGACCGAAGATTATTAACTGCAGCTGTACGTTCTACCCTCTTGCTTATTCGCCGCCAATGTTCACAACTCGACGAGAATGTCGTCCCGCTCTCACCAATCGCTCAGGACAGAATGACTTTCACCACCGCGCTACAAAGAGGAAAAACCCCTAACTTCCCCTCTCTCCCCTCAAAACTCTCCTCAAACTTAGCGTCATGAAGCCTCTAATGACCTTCACATCCCGGCCAGTGCAACTGTACCCATTAATTCCAAGAGAAACTGGCTTCAGCGGTATTTACCCTTTATACCTGGGGCTGGTCCCTAATTAGCTAAACTGTGCCTGTCTGGTCTTTCTGTCGCTTTTAACAGTCAACAATTTTCACAATACTTCTCCTTTTTATACATACACTGAAATTAAATATTTTATTTATTTTATATCACTATCCTTCTTAGATTATTATGATAATTATTGACTTCATAATTTCGGCTTCAACGGGATATGTAATTTAGTTAAATGTTATTAAAGTACTATTATTTATAACAAAGAAAATGTTTGGCATTAGCAATATAGTATCGAAACATCGGGTGTACAATTACATTTTCCAAGATTTTTATCAGTGCACTTTGAAATGTTAAAGTGTTAGCTTTTCTATTTCCCGTGAGCTCTTGCATCGACGTGCTTTTTAAGTAATTTATTTACGTCTTATCCTAATTTAGTTCCTGTGTATTTGTAACAAAATGCTATGGAAAACGTTTTTAGAGAACATCTATCACGAAGATTTTCTAAGAATACTTTGTAAAATAGTAATGAAAGGAATGATAACGGGTAGAGAAGGTCTGGCTACTGTTGCACCAAGACAGTTTTACATGAATGTAAATTTAGTTACATGTAAGTTTATGCAGTTTAAAATAATTGTTTAGGTCGTCAAAGGAAAATAATGCCTGGATTTACTATACTATACAATTAATTAATAAAATCTATTGTATATGTATTATTTATTGTTCTAATTACTAATATAACATATTTAAGGAAATTGGACATCGTATCCGAAACTTTTTCAATATAAAAATTGTAATCTATGATGAACGTAGCAGTATCTTAGATTATATCTTATTTACTTACAAGCAAAAATACTTGACCTTTCTCTGGAATTTGACGTTTTTGAAAAACATCAAATTTCGAAATTATAGTTTGTTTACACTTAAATTAATTACAACAGTTACAAAACTTCTAAACTCTTTGTGTTCTTCACTTTGCCAAGTTTATATACTGAAAATCCTCCAAATGACCTACCATCCATTTCGCATTGCCAACACTAAGAAAATGCAAAAGCATATGTTATCTCTTTATTGTTGAGAAAGGACAATTCGTGGTGAATATCCCCAAAATTGCCCCTCCGGAACATTTTTTCGGTCGGGGGCTTGTTTTTATTATATCACCCCTATAAGAATGAAAAACATTATGTATATTTTTATTTCTCAAAAGTATTGAAAAAACGTTTTCGCTGAAACCCTCAAAATTGCTTTCCGCCAAAGACTTTCTGTCCCCTCTTCCGTGTTTTTTGTGATAGCACACCGACAGTATTTTTAATCCTGTCCAAAATAACATGTGCTTCAATTTTTTCATTCGTACTGAAAGTTGAACAATTTTCAACCCATCTCCCATTAGGGGCGGCATTTTTTTGCATTAACATACCTAAAAGAATGAAGTTAGCAACTTTTTTTTTATTTAACAAAAGTATTGAGTAAATTGGAGCATTCTTGCTGAATGCTCGCGACGAACATTTTCCAACCCTCCGTCCGTTGAGATTAGTTTTCTGCGATACCAACCCTACAGCACTTTTACTGTACTTCTATTTCTCTAAGAATGTGTATGCCAACTTTGATCGAATTAGGTGTAAAGAAGTAGGAATCTATAAGGAACACACACACATAGACTTTTATGTATAATTCTTAGAGAGTCAAATACGTGCTAAAAGATTCAACTTTTAGGATCAACCTTCATTAATTAATTTACTATCTTAATCCTTGCAATAGCCAAATTGTGTTATTTCTGTTTCGCTTCATTTCGGAATAGCGAACCCTTGTTATACATCCACTTTGACGCTGACTGAAGCGAAACAGAATCCCGTACACAAGTTGGCCGTTTCTTATTCATAGTTGTGTGTATTGCGTCTTATTACTTCCACTCTGTTCTTGCTGCCGTCAGAATACAAGAAAACTCCCTACAGACAGGTAAAATATGATATCGACAGCTCATTTCAACCAAATATATGGATATCAATATGTCATTTCCAATTTTCTCCATGTCAACAGAATCTGAAACCCAAAGTGCTGACAAACCATGAATCTTAGCCGCAAGATAAGCGAGTGTACATATTATGGCCCCATTTTCAGGCGCCGTGTACGCATATATTGACTTTAGACATGTAAACACAGCAAGAAGGCATTTAATACCTTTCGAGTTCCCTCCGAAACCAAACGCAGTATAGACGATTTCCCGATGCCGATCTATTCTTCGACTCTTGAAAAGATCTCGCTGTTATAATGAGACGACCCAAGAGGTAGTGCCAGGATAGAGGGGTGAAGGGGTCTTCCGAACATCTCCAGAGCAACTGTCACGATCTCAAGAAGCATTCATCAATCTCTATCCCATATTCCAGGAGGCTTTGAATACTCTCGTACGTTGCTCATTTTTTTTACTCTTCGCTTTCTGTTCCGTGTGGTGATGGCGCTAGCAGTAATGCCACCATTTCTTTTTATTCTAGCTATTCGATCAAAAACCCCACAGCATCGAAAGTGGACTAAGTTGCATGGATCACAGGAATAAGCATACGCCTTGTATACAAACTTGAGGATGCCTGGCCGCTAAAATGTAAAGTTCATTTCTCATCTCTAGTATAGTAGTTATTCCAATCTAACACTTACAAGAGAATATTTATTGGAACCATGTACTTGACATGTAGAGCTTTATTTGTGTCAAATGCACGCCAGTGATCGTACCAGTTTTTATTCTACTGATGTTTGTTTCTACGTTATTGGTTTATAGACTTTATTGTGATCGCTATACATACGACAAAATTGTAACCGATATTTTTCTGTAAATTTTCAAATTTTTATAACGTGTATGGGCTACCTTGAAACCAAATATCATGTTTAATTTTATTGTGTATATGTGTATGCCCGCGCACGAATGGACATACCAATTGTCATGAAACTTGGAATATAACATAGCTAAATTCCCAGTTTAGAAAACAGGCTATATGGCATCTCAATTGCTTTCCTATAGGGGAGGGATTCTAAAGGGGCACAAATTAAAAAAATAGTTATTCGTTTATATTATTATAATTATAATTAGAGTTAGAGTTATTGATTAAAATTCATAAAATTACGTAAGCAGTTTTTTAATTTCTTACATAACGAAACTTCAAATATACTGAAACTTTGATTAGATGAGTACTTAAGAAGTTATACAAGATTTTATTCGCTATTATTCGTGTACCTGAACTGCTTGCTTCGAGGAACTATATAGTCCCTGCCGCATTACAAGAATAAGGAATAGGCACAATTTTGGATACTGTCAAACTTTTCACTTATTTTTCGGGTTTTATTAACACCCCCAAAAAAATCACTTTTATTGTCGGTTTTCAAAGCGCCACTAACATCTGCATTGCACAGACAGATTGATGAAGAGAAAGCAACAGTGATGGATGGAGAGAGAAACAAGAGCAAGAAGCTAAACAGGCTGAAAAAGTGTAATCTATCAATAAAACAAGTGAAGAACAATACTAGTTAGTATCCGAAAAAAAGTAAAAAAAAACAGGAAACCAAAAAGGAGACGCTATCAAATTGGAGTAGGAAATAGAAGGGTTTTCGAGATACAACGGCGTTGGTAAGAAGTAATTAGCGAGCCAGTTCAAAATTACCGCATCCCAGTAGTATGTAACATGGGAATAGATGTACCGTAGCAGATGGATATTCACATTCTATAACCGTAGATTGGTAGAAGATTCATCCTTCGGAGAAGTAGCCTTGAGTTGACTGGCTAATAACGTGGAAAAGTACCTGTGCACCCACACGCGGCCATTACTTCTCACATAAGCAGTAACAATAATAATTAGCATCACAAAGTAAACGATTGCCTCTGTGGTCTCCAGAGGTCCCGGGTTCCATTCTCTGCTGGAGGGTGATGATTTTTCTTTAGCCAGAATTATTCTCCATCCTCCCTAAAGTCCTTCAAATTTCCTCCAGAACTCCTTCCTGATTGCTTGAAAAAAGTTCACATATTAGTCTCATGAACATAACTTTCAGAGAGAGAGAGAGATAGAGAGAAGGAAGAAGGTAAAAAAATAAAATACAGGCCTACTAATGTAGCAAATATTCTTTATTTATACTACCTTATATTTCTGTGCCACTAACGCAAAAGGAAAAACAAATCTGTGTGTTACACTCACATGACTTTCTCTACTCTTGTACAAACTATTTTTACAAACGCTTGTTCTTCAAGAGATGCATGGAAACGATTTTGAGAATAATGTTAACTTTTGTACATGGGCATTAAGACGTGATACTCCAGATTCATCATGTATCCTGTTTAGTGATGAGGCAACATTTACTAATCATGGCCAGGTAAACCGCAGAAACATGCACTATTGCATATGCTTCATGTTAATCGAGATGTTAATCTTATTACTAATTTTCTGGTAGATGCAAGAAGAATTGGTAGGCTTTAAGCGACAGTCAAATATTTTAAGAGCTGGTTTGCTATGCGGAGTATTCCATTCTCTTTGCAAGGCCAGGACATAAAAAAAAACGAATAACGAATTCCCATTTGAGAAAAAGTACAAGTATTGGAAAATTTAAGGGAATAACAAGCAATATCTCGAAAATGGTTCACTCAATGGTTCTTATGTGACATAAATTGTGTATTTTAACGCGATCTACATTTTTTGTGGTTTACAGTTATGCAAAAATCGTTCACAATGAAGAATACTTTGGAGACATTCCCAGAAAATAAGATATACAATTCATTTGCCATAAAAATGTCTTAAACTTATGGTATTTCATTCAAAATCATTAGAGCCATTTTTGAGAAAATTAAAATTTTCGAAAAATGTTCCATGTATAGGATAATATGGGGTGGGGGGATTTTCTTGAAAACCTTCGTGTCGCATCTCTGGAAGATACTGAACCTAAATACCAAGTTTGGTGTTTATCCGACTGTTCGTTTCTGAGTTATGCTGTTCACACACACACGGACATGTTTCCAAAAATGCTTTTTTACTTTCTCTACTACGTATAGTAAGTAGGGGAAGTATTGCATTCCACCCAAAAATTCGATACCGAGATTTCACCGGAAATACATGTTTTGAGACCTCCTGAATCCAAAAAAAGCATTTTTGGAAACATGTCCGTGTGTGTGTGTCTGTGTGTGTGTGTGTGTGTGTGTGTGTGTTTCTGTGTGTCTGTGTGTGTGTGTCTGTGAACAGCATAACTCAAAAACGAACAGTCGGATAAACACCAAACTTGGTATTTAGGTTCAGTATCTTCAAGAGATGCGACACGAAGGTTTTCAAGAAAATCCCCCCACCCCAGACTACCCTTTACATGGAACATTTTTCGAAAATTTTAATTTTCTCAAAAATGGCTCTAACGATTTTGTTTAAAATATCGTATGTTTAAGATAATGTCATGAGAAATGAAATGTATATCTCGAATTTTCTGGGAATGTCTCCAAAAGTATTCTTCATTGTAAACGACTTTTGCATAACTGGTAAACCATAAGAGATAGACAAAATTTTACCACACAAAAAATGTGGATCTCGTTAAAATACACAACTTATGTTATATACATTTCTTTTGTTGAGTGAACCGTTTTCGAGATATTGCTTGTTATTCCCTTAAATTTTGCAATACTTATATTTTTTCTCAAATTCGTTATTCATTTTTTTATGTCCTGGACTTGCAAAGAGAATGGAATGCGACACATAGCAACCAGCGTTACAATATTTGACCATCGCTTAAAAGCTACCATATTCCCCTTGCATCTACAAGAAAATTAGCAATAAGATTGACATCTCGATATCTCGATTAAAATAAAGCATATGGAGAATAGGCGTTTGTAAAAATAGATTGTACAAGAGTAGAGAAAGTCATGTGAGTGTAACACATCAGATTTTTTTAATTCAGGTGGTCTGAAAAGATATATTTCCGGTGAAATCTCAGTATCGAATTTTTGGGTGGAATACAATACTTCCCCTACTTACTATACGCAGTAAAGAAAGTAAAAATGAAGCCTATAATTTTTGAATTCATGTAATTACCTAATACCAGATATGCAATACGTATTACATATTGGCTGATAAGTGAAGGTAATTCACAGGAAGCACGAAACTTGTTTCGCTTATTGTTTAGGCAAAAGGATTCCTTATGTGTAGTCACTTCTTTCGCGGATTGGTTCTTGCTAAGAGATGGAATAAATTATAGCAGATATATGAGAGGGGCCGAGAATTTTATTTGCAGGCCTTTCATCCACAATTGCAGTAGACATTCTCAGTGAAGTGGTCGAAGTTTCCTTGATAATGGTTTACTTATTTGTAATTCCAATTGCGGCCATGAATGTTGGCTTATTTACAAATATTGTTCCAAAATGAGATTAGATATTGCCATATGATTTATTTTGTTTTCGTTGCTATCATCAGGTTCACTATCCACATTATCCGGTTCCCATTGAGTGGTCTCTACCTGTTTTGTTTCCCTTTTGGTTTGCATGTTATTGTTTTTAGAGTTGTGTCATACGCAACTCTATTTAAATGACCCAGCCATCGTTACTGTTCCCAAAAGGAGTATTTTTGTTCAGTTAATATTACCCTCATTATCAGGCTGTAAATACACCAAACTCTACTCGTCTCCTAATCGCGTAATGGGAGGAGGAGCTTATGACGACTTTCTTACGTTTCAGCAATAGAAGGACTGAAGAGGATGGATAAACGGTTTGAAACATCTAGTAAAAAATTGTTGAGATAACCTTTAACACAGCTGATGCTGGTGTGTTACTTAAGCTAGGGAAATAATACACGAGGGTCTGTAATGGAAAGAACAGCATTAAAGTATTGGAATAGGTTACAGCAGTTTCAAATGAGCACCTTATAAAAGCGTTCTCAAAATATGACATGCCTGGAATACATCGAGTTAGACTTCACAAATATAGGAAGAGCTCTATAAAATGTGTTACGTGATGTTTGAACGAACAAACCGTTGTTTATCATATTATATTTCTAGAGGGCACAGTTCATCACAGCTGCAGAGGTAGCATAGTATCATAAATTAGTATAAGCCAACACTGCTTAATGGTGTAGCGTATAATCTCATGTGAGACACACTCTTCAGGTTTTGAAGGAAGACAGTCAGTTGAACATTACTAATTCTAAATACAAACTAACACGAGTAGCCGTGGTCGTTAAGGCACCCACTTGTGAACGGGAGATTTGCGGTTCAAATCTCGCCAGGACCGTTCTCCCTACTGAGTCCTTTTCCAGATTTTCCCCAGTCATCATAACTGGCAAATACCGGGAAGGTACCCTAAACTTAGGTCTGGAACGTCTCGTTCCCAAATTTCCTTTCACAATAATAATTTCATTGCATATCATCAATGTCCATCAACTGTGGTGTTACATATAGTAAGAACAGGCGTTAAACACTACTAAACGGTGTAAATACACCATAATGTTAAGGTTTAGATGTAAAATCTATGTCTTATTTGCCTGTCAAAAAATTTAAACACATTAAGTTATTTCAAATATTTTGCACTATCACAAGTTCAATTGTGTTTGTAGATAGACAAAACATAAAACCTCTCAATATTTAAGAAGAATGACAAATTCATTCATTGTTTTTTAAGCTATGTTCAGAAGTTGGGTCTAATGTCAAATACTTTTATTTATATTAATGAGGATCTTTTTAATGCAAAACGTTTACAAAAGTAAAATTAATTAAACATTTCATACCTGTTTATGTTTTATTTCTTTTAAAAACTAAGTTATTTAAAATTTATACTGATGTACTAAATAAAGGACATTAGGTTACCATTTTATTTTGGAAATGTAAAAGCAGCAAAGTAGTAATTGTGTTCTGATGCTACGACATTGTGGGCTCTATTAACGGGGTCAGTTTATGGATGATATGTACCAAATTTTAAGTTGCAATAAAATAATTAGAATAAATAAGGAGGATTTATCAATGCAATTTCTATTGGACAC